>JAOTQR010079137.1:0-10755 GCA_025774065.1 Solanum ossicruentum
TCATATGCATTTCATTGTTTATCCAATGTACTCTTTTATTTGTCATATTGTCTTGTATGATTATCTACTTGTCACATACTACATATACAGTCATACAACTCCAATATTATGTCCACCAAAAGAATCATCTCAAAGGTAATTGAAAGATAAAGTATACAGTGTACGGGTGGTACCCCGAGGGGGTTCGTGAAGAACCTAACATAGGGACGATCTCGATACAGTTTATGGGTGGTACCCCGAGGGGTTTCATGAAGAACCTAGTATAGGGACGATCCCGATATAGTTTCACCACTGATCAGTTGGTCATTTGTTAACAGTTGTGCATAGATTTTACAGTATAGATTTTACAGTAAAGGCAAAGTGATACAAAGAACATAAAGTACATGATTCCACAGTATAACTAAGGGTGACCCCTGATCATCCACAAATGCATGGTTTCTTTTGAGTTGTTACTTATTATACAGTGCATCCTGCCTTACATACTCAGTACATTATCTCGTACTGACGCACCTTACGGGGGACCTACATTTCATGTTGTTGGTACAGGTGCTAGTAGATCTCTCCAGTAGGAGTACAAGATATTCAGCTACGGTCACCAAGCTCCAAGTTGCTTTGGGGCTTGTATATGTCTAAAGATTACATGTTTTATTGCATAGTTTGTTGAGGCGGGGCCTGTCCCGACCCTTATCAGATGTTTTTCTCTATTTAAAGGCTTTGTAGATCATGTAAAGCACAGTGAAGTCATATCTTGCACTTTAGATAGCGTGGCTCCAACGGCCTAGCCACATGCAATTATTTTTTGGCTTATTATCACTTTTTATCTTATTAAAGGCATGTCAAACGTAGAAACCCCTTGTAGTATATATAGAAAACGCGTAGACACAGGTTGGTTCTCCCGAGCCTTATCGGCAACCGGTGCCAGTCCGCCCCACGGGACTTTGGGGCATGACAACTTATTCATAGGAAAAGCTCACTTACACATATGAAATGGTGCAAGCACCCAAAATGCTCAAGGAGTCATAACAATAGACGTTCATGTGATCGAATTCTTGTCATAACCATAATCTTATTAAAACCATTTCATAAAACATAATTGGGCTTAACCCACTTCATAATTTCCATAAAATCCAATGCTCATGAATGCATATGCTATGAATGATGTGAGAATAGCATGGGTAATTGAGATTCAACAATATAATATGAAATTGAAGTAAATCCATAAATAAATCCACAATTAAATCATAATATAGATCACCCATGCACAAATGAAGCTTTAAAAGAGGACATGCACTTTCATGACTTCATAATCTCAATGCAAACCATCGTATTAAGACTTAAATCAACTTAAAATCATTAAATAAACATAGCTCATAAATCAATTGGATTTAATAAATTATAATAATGGAAACTCATATTTAAAGTAAGCTTAAATTCGTGAAAATTACTTGAAAAGAGTTTGGGACTTCTTGGTTGAAAGGGACCAAGAACCAAAACCCACATACCTTCACCAAATGAAGAAGTGCCAAGAGAAAATTGAAGATGAAATGAGTTTTCCTTGATTCCCAAGTTTGCAATCCAGCAGAGTTCTTTGAGAGGAGTTTGAGAGAGTTTAAAATGTAAGGAGTGAATTTTGAATGTTAGAAATAAAGTTTAAGTCACTAAGAAGTCTTCAAATAGCATAGGAAGTTCCAAAAGACCATTAGGATAAACCGATTTTACGAAAACTTCATTAACGAATCGGATGGAAAAATTGGATGTCACCACCTCAAGCTGGAGTACACGGGTCATGTAGCACTACACGGTCCATGTACCAACTTGTGAACCCTCACTTAGACAAATTTTCCTCTTGATGAAGGTTCGGAACCATAACCCAACACTCAGAAATTTTTGATGAAAAATTAGCCACATGGAAGGGCCACACGGGCCGTGTGGTGTCACATGGTCCATGACACTGCCCTTGTCACCTCCCTTTGCCAAAAATCTTCTACAATGGAGTTACGAGACGATGATCCCATACATAAAAAAATTTTCATTCTAGAAGCTATACGGATGGGTCTCACGACTCGTGTCAAGTCACATGAGCCGCGTGAGAGGCCGTGTGCCTTCACTTAGCCCCAACTGGTGGGGTTTTAGCTCAAGGCCAGCACACTGCCCTGCACATGGTCCGTGAAGTGTCACATGACCCGTGTGGGGTCCAAGTATGGTATGCCTTAGCTTGTAACTTTACACCAAGTGCTAACACAAGTTTTTGAGGCCAAAAGTCACCTCACTGGAGACCACATGGGCCGTGTGACCTCACACAGATCATGAGGTCTCCCTTGAAGTGTCACCTTGGTCCAAAACATTCCGAGGTTGAAATTTTCAAGCTCCTACGAAGTCGTACAACACCTGGGTCATTACATCATCTCCCCTTTGGGAATATTCATCCTTGAATGTGCAAGAACAAGTCTTGAAAGGCTTAACTTAGAACATGAAACTTCCAAACACAAGACACAATGTATAATTTATCATTTGAAAATCGCATAGTCATTAGAAATCTCATTAAATACATTCAAATCATTTAAAACATCATAAAATCATTTTGGTACACATTATGCATGTCATATCATGCGACTTAAGAATGAAAGAGTTAGGACCACTTAGAAAAAGAAGAACTTAATACCTTAGGCTTGAGTAGATTAGTAAACATGGGGATATCATTTCATCATGTCTAACTCCACTCTTATGTAGCACTCTCTATGTGTTGATTCCTCCAAAGTACCTTCACCAAAGCTATATCCTTGTTACCGAGCCATTTCACTTGTCTATCTAAAATCTCCATCAGAACTTTCTCATAAGACAAGTTATCCTCGACCTCAATGCCTTCCAAGGGTACAATAGCACTAGGATCACTAACCATCTTTCTCAACGTAGACACATGGAGGACCGGGTGGATAGAGCTCAAATCTGGAGGAAAATACAACCTATAAACCACGTGCTCAATCTGCTCAACAACCTCATAAGGGCATACATACCGAGGACTTAGTTTGCCCTTTTTGCCAAAGCGCATCACTCCCTTCATAGGTGAGACCTTCACAAACACATAATGCTTGATAGAAATCGTACTAGCTACCTGGAAAAGGAGGATGATCAAATGGAGCTCCGGTCCCTACATGGTAACATCATGTAGGTATAAAGTATGTGTTAGTACGTTTGAATGTACTAAGTATGTATGATGTAATGCAACAAGAGATAGGCAACATAATCGAAATATGTATTTTAGGCAATAAATGAGCTTATTGCAATATGGCATGCATGAATGATGCTTGTAGTAAAATATACTTACATAAAATATTTTATGTATATAGGAAGAGACCATCATTAGTAACCAAGGCCTACCACCTCCTTGACGAGGCGATTGAGGTACAAATCCCTCAACATAGTTGCACGGGACTATTATCTCTCTCAAGAGAAGAAATTGAGGTATAAACCCCCCAACATGGTTGCACAGGCCTACTAACTCCCAAACGAGGCAATTGAGGTACAAATCCCCCAACATGGTTGCACGAGCCTACTACCTCCCGAGCGTGGCAATTGAGGTATATACCCCCCAACATGGTAGTTCGGGCCTACTACCCCCCAAACGCGGCAATTGATCAACTTCCAACACTATAGATATCATTCATGAAATCAACACATATACACATCTCTTTCATCATCATAAAGTCACTTAACTCATATATTATGCCTTAGTCCTTCAACAACTCAAGGAGCATTAACCAGATATTTGATCAAGCACTTGGTGTGTGTGTAATTCTAGTATAAAATCATGCAATTCAAGAGTGAAATCATGCAAGTAAATTTGATGTAAAACTACCCATTAACACTTGATAGTGCCCTCAAGAAATATACATCAAAACTCTTCATCAAGTCTCAAGATAGATCAAAGATTCATAGCTCAAAACATGCTTAAACAGTCATACTTTTATGAAGTCCCAACATAATTCATAGTCAAATTCATAGTAAGTAAGACTCATAAGTAAATTAACTTAGAAACGTGACTTTTATGTAAAAGGGAAGCTTGGACACCATGTGTGAAAGGACTCAATGGTTAAAACCCGCATACCTTGACTTTGGAGAATTTCTTGATGAAAATTGGAATGGAGACTTGAAGCTTGAGTGAAATCCTTAAGATCCGAAATGAGTTTTGGCACTTGAATTTTGGGTGAAATATTTGTCTAAGTGATTTAGAGAGTATTAGGGAATGTCTAGTACGATATGGTGTTGAAATATGACTAAGTATAGGTATTTTCACATATGAAAAGACTTAGGCTGAAGACTCAAAAGTCTTGGACTGAACTAAAAATAACTGGGCAAAAATACACAGTGGCGTGAAATGGCCGCGTCGTGCCAGGGGCTCTCTGGAAATCACATTTTACGATTTTCAAATTTTGATAAGGTTGCTCAAAATCAGGATTAGACCTATTTCCCACTCAATTTTACCCCCTAATCAAGACTATGAAGTCAGATTTTTAATATCACCCATGGATTTTGAGATATATGAAAATTACGATTTCGGGCAATTTTGAGGCATATCTTCGGGCACTTTTTGGGGTCGTTTTAGAAATCCAACACACAAGTCCTCAACATATCCTCCAAGGTTTGAATTGTCCTCTTGGCTTGTCCATTGGTTTAAGGATGAAAGGTAGTCCTCAACTTAACCTTAGTACCAAGTTCCTTTTGAGACGACCTCTAAAAGTAAGAAGTGGATTGGGTACCATGATCCAATATGATAGATCTAGGCACACCATACAACCTCACTAACTCTTGGATGTACAACCTCGCATAATCTTTGGCACTAAAAGTAGTTTTGACCAGTAGAAAATGAGTCGACTTAGTCATCCGGTCGACGATAACGCATATGGAGTCGGATTGCTTTTGGGTCCGAGGCGAACCAACTACAAAATCCATGTTCACATCTTTCTACTTCCAAGTAGGAATCTCAATGTCTTGAGTCAAGTGACTAGGCCTTTGGTGCTCTACCTTCACTTGTTGACAATTAGAGTATTTAGATACAAACTTGCCTATATTTTTCTTCATACCATGACACCAATACACCCCCTTCAAATCCCCATACATCTTAGTAGATCCTGGATGAATAGAAAATGAGAGTTATGAGCTTCACTCATGATCACCCTTCTAAGACCATCCACATCGGGAACATATAGTCTATCTTGATACCGAAGTACACTATCTCCCCCTTGGGAGAACACCTCAATTTCCTTTTTGGCAACCAATTTCTTCAATTCAACCATTGATTGATCTAGATCTTGCTTAGGTTTCACATCAACAACCATCGAGGATTCGGCCCCATTTCGAACATGAATACCACCATCATTAGAGTCAGCCAACCTAACACCCAATCTAGCCAACTAATGAACATCCTTTGCCAACTCCTTCTTCTCCTCCTCAACATGAGCTACGGTTCCCATAGATAGCCTACTAAGAGCATCGGCTACAATATTGGCCTTGCCGGATGATATTGAATACTTATATCGTAGTCCTTTAGAAGTTCAAACTATCTCCTTTTCCTCAAGTTAAGATCCATTTAAGTGAAAACATATTGCAAACTCTTGTAATTGATGAAAACGTCAACATACACCCCATACAAGTAGTTTCTCCAAATCTTCAAGGCAAATACCACCGCCGCTAACTCAATATCGTGAGTCGGGTAATTACACTCATGTTCTTTCAATTGCCTTGATGCATATGCTATTACCTTACTATGTTGCATAAGTACGCAACCCAACCCAATCCGAGAAGCGTCACAATACACCACTAACCCATCCAAACTATTTGGTAGAGTCAAAATAAGAGTCAATGTAAGTCGATCCTTCAAATTTTGAAAATTACTTTCGCATTTGTCCGACCGCACAAACTTAACCTTCTTTTAGGTCAACTTAGTCAACAGAGATGCAATGGATGAGAACTATTCAGTAAACCTTCTGTAAGAGCCAGCCAACCCAAGAAAACTTCAAATCTCCGAAGTAGTCAACAATCTAGGCCAATTCTTCACGACCTCGGTCTTCTTCGGATCCACCTTTATACCATCACCGGACACCACATGGCCAAGAAAAGCTACTTCACCCAACCAAAACTCACATTTGCTAAACTTGTCATACAACTTCTTCTCCCTCAAAGTTTGTTGAACCAACCTCAAATGATCATATGCTCCTGCTCACTTCGAAAATAAATAAGAATATCATCAATGAAGACAACCACAAAACTATCAAGAAAGGGCTTGAACACCTGATTCATGAGATACATAAACATGGCTAGAGCATTAGTTAAGCCACATGACATCATCACAAATTCAAAGTGTCCATACGTAGTCCAAAAAGTTGTTCTAGGGATATCACACTCGATAGCTTTTAACTGATGATACCTGGAACGGAGGTCAATCTTTGGTAAGTAGGTAGCCCCTTGAAGTTAGTCAAACAAGTCATTGATCCTAGGCAATAAATACTTATTTTCAATGGTCACCTTATTTAATTGCCTATAATTAATGCACATCTGAAGAATCCGTCTTCCATACTAATAATACCATAGCACCCCAAGGAGATATAATTGTCCTAATGAAACCCTTCTCTAACAAATCTTTCAACTGATCATTCAACTCCTTCAACTCAACCGGTGCCATAAGATAGGGAGGAATATAGGTAGGTTGAGTATCCGGGAGAAGGTCTATGCCAAAGTCTACTTCCCTTTCAGGAGGAATACGAGGCAATTCTACGGGGAACACATCCAGAAACTCATTCACCACCAAAATTGACTCAACAAAAAGTGATTCGAACTCCATATCCTGGACCCTCATAATGTGATAAAGACACCCCTTGCAGATCATCTTTCCGGCCTTGAGATAGGAAATAAACCGACCATTAATAGCGGAGTCACTACCCTTCCATTCAAGAACGGGCTCAGCGGGAGGTTGGAACTTGACCTTTTGGGTTCTACAATCTATAGAGGCATACGATGCATGCAACCAATCCATACCAAGAATCACATCAAAATCAAACATCTCAAGTTCCACGTATAACATAGAAAGATTTTGTGCAACACAGAAATAGGACAACCACGATAAACCCTGTGAGCAACAACATCACCCACGAGAGTATAAACTGAAAAGGGGTCCCTCAAGATTTCAGGTCTTAAACCAAACTTAATAGCCAGTAAAGGAGTCATAAAAGACAAGTTTGTACCCTAGTCAAGCAAAGCATAAGCATCAAAATCAAAGATTTTTAACGTACCAGTCACAACATCCGGAGCATCCTCAACTTCCTAAAGTGCATGAAGAGCATAGAACCTGTTATTCCTTAGGGCAACACCTTAAGGAGCTCTTTGCTGGCCTTGACCACCCTAAGCCACTTGACCTTGGCCCTTGTGAACATTTTTAGGACAAGCAGCACCCTTGTGGTTCTTATCACCACACCCAAAGAAAGTACCCAAATTTTCCAACAAGTACCTATGTGGGGCTTCCCACACTTGTCATGTGGAGGATACCCTATTCTACCACCAACCGGTGCCCTAGGAAGAGGCACTCTAGCATTAGTGACCTGAGTACCAGAACCTTGGCCCTATTGGAAGCGACTAACACCACCACCTTGAGAACCAGAGAACCCACCATCAAAATGGTCCCTCTTAAGATCATATACTCTCTTCTTCTTAATTTTCTCCCCTTCGATCTGCTCGGCTTATACAATGAGCCTAGAAATATCCATATCTCGTATGAGCATGGTTGTGTGACATTTTTTCACAAGCAAGTCAGAGATACTAGAAATGAACTTGTGCATTTTTGCATGAGTATCAACCACAAGTGTTAGAGCATACTTGGAGAGCTTAGTAAATTTGAGGTCATAGTCCCTCACACTCATATTCCCTTGCTTAAGGTTGATAAATTCAGTCATCTTGACTTCCCTAAGCTCAAGTGGAAAGAAACACTCCAGAAAGGCAAGCTTGAACTCTTCCCAATTGACAGCATTACCACAAACCCTCCTCATAGACCATTGGGTTACACACTTGGGCCTCCTCCTTCAACTGGTAGGCAGCCAAATCCTCTTTCTCCTCCGAAGTAACACCTATAATATTCAACGCCTTGGTTAGCTCATCAATAAACTCCTGAGCATCCTCATCAGCCTTTCACCCATAAAACTCAAGAGGATTCATCCGGGTGAAATCCCTCAACCCTAGAAGCTAGAGTGGGATCCTGTGGAAGACTAGCCTGCGTAGTTTGAGATGTCACCACCTGGTCAAGCATAGCAAAGGCCATATGGAATTCACCATTAAAGATAGTCTCATCTATAGGCCCTTGAGGTGCCTAACCCTCATTGGCTTGGGCTGGTCTAGAAGTTTTTCCTGTGGCATCCTTTGTAATAGAGTAAGGACACCATCAAGATAAAGAAACTAAATATACGAACCATAGAATGGCATAAGGCATGAAGAAGTGACACAATTCCTAGAATGCCTTTATAGCTTCCCACTCATAAGCATGGTGCATTTCACACTCATGAATAGGACTCTACTTGATGTGGAATATTGGACTCCGAGGATCATTATGAACCTAGTGCTCTGATACCATCTCTGTCACGACCCACACTTAGGGTCTAGGAGTGAGATGGAGAATGAAAACTCGAGGGTTCCCAAATAAGCCTAAAAGTATCCAAATTCACGTTATTGGTTCGAAAGCGTAGTAGGACTCACGCTATAGGGATATCACAAAAAAAGGGATTTTCATGGATTCACAAAATACGTAGCACATAAGACTAGAGGGGTAAGTATGACTCACGCTATGGGGGCAATTCGGGACTTAGGATCTTTCTCAACATATCATGTATTAAAGTTATAAGACTCATAGCCAAATCACATATGATATCCAATATGTAACCAAGTCATAACATAACCCCCAATTATATCACATAGCATAAGATCACAAATGAGTTTAAGATATCTAACGATGCCTCTAAACACAAGATAGGTCAGGGCCCAAGACATACCTCGGGCTCACCCTCAAAGTAAGTAAAATAGATAAAAATACCATAGGTATAGTGGTTTGTCCTTAGAAGATAGGACTCACCATGACAAAAAAAAACTTGAGATCCAAACTAAACATCGTACGATGGATGAATGTACTCCTTGATCTATACATCATGAGATCATGTAGGCAAAAGTATACGTAAGCACGTTTTAATGTACTAAGTATGCGAGATGCAATGCATATGTCTTACCAAACCTGTACTCCAATATTAGATGACAATGGCACATAATATAGAAAAGATCATATATCAAGAGAGTAGTATACAACATGCCATGAAACTAATGATGCATGAAATACAATGCTCATATATAGTGGGGATGTGACCTTAACCGACAAGAGTAAGACCAAGCGAGATATTTGTCATACCCCGAGAGGATATCCTTAGCGCGGATGACACTTGAAGAATAATTACTGATTCCCCAAGAGAACCACCTAGCCTCATCGTCACATCATTAACTCAGCAGCGAAAGAATAACTTAAAAGGAAAGGCATAATATGGATAAAATATAACTCAACTAACTCTAGTTTCCAATGAATATGTCTGGAATACAAAATACTCAATAATATTCACTATTTAGTGTCTATGAAATCTCTACTCAACAATCTAGATGGTACCATAACAAGCCATGAACACCTCAAATCAAAGAAAATAAAGTACTCAATGAAAATAAGAAGAAAAAGGGCTCCTTTAGAAAGCAAGAAGGGCTCACCAACTCTAGGAGTGTACTGATCCTCACTTTAACGATGTGCGGGCTGAAGTACTCTACTCCGTACATGGAATATACTGGTATGTAAAATAGCTCAAGAAAGTAAAGCTCAAATCACTCACCTCGACTCAAAAACTCATGTTCAACTCATCACATGCAAGTTTAAAAGTAAATCATGCTTTTAAAATATGCTCAGTAGAAATAAGCTCAGTTTAAAATAACATGCTCAATCAATGTGACTTAGGAGTTTCTCTTAACCAATATCTAATCCCATCACCATTAGTTTAGTGATGCACAACAAAGGTGACATCATAGCCACGCCTGTTATAAACTTGCCATGGAAAAGGGCGATCAACTCTCTCTCATGGATCCAAAGTAAATGTCCACTTTTGGTACAAGAGTCGCCAGAACGTGTTGTATGACTATCCTACACTGACAACATAATTCTGTGGGTTAAAATAGTTATTTACTCACTCCTAGCTTGATGCTTGATACTCCTCCTGTAACACCCCACACCTTACAATATTGGCACAATGCAAATGAAACATGACATGGTTTGGTCAGGTTAGCGCTAATTCTTAAAAAGTGCTTGAACCTCGTGTTAATGGACTATATGTGCGTCTAACGCTTAAGAGGGTCAAGTATATACATGTTTTGTGTCGAATTAAGAAGATTACATCCTTAAATGAAGTGAGAGAATTGAGATGCTTGTAGGACTTGGCAAGCTAGCAGGTGAGTTACCTACTTGCTAGCTAAACAGAGACGAGGTGCGACGTCGAATTTGTCCAAGTTCGATTATGAATAAAGTCTGTGTTAAGGGTGAAAATTTGGCCCATGTCTTAGCATCATAAATGGGCTACATTTTCAGCCCAATGAGTATAACAAAAAGGGCCCTAAGACATCACAAGTTCTTGGATACTTTGAGCCCAACCCAAGTGAAGAAGAAAGCTGAAAATAGGCAGCCCAAGTCCATCAAGT
>JAOTQR010079138.1:0-10755 GCA_025774065.1 Solanum ossicruentum
ACAAAACCGTGAGGGGGACGGCGATACGTAACACCCCAAAGCGGACAATACCTACACGTGTGAGGCCGATCGTGACAATAAGCTTGGTCAATGGTCAGGGGGGTTTAACATTTTGCATTTTAGTGGGTACTGAAATACCTCAAATGTGCTTCGAAAATGCCCATAATTATAATTTTCATATAATGCGAAATTCATGCGTGAAATTGAAAATCCGACTTTGTATTCTCGATCAAGAGTCAAAATTGAATGGGAAATGGGTACGACCCGAATTTTAGAGTACATAGCGAAAATATTTTTAGTTAATTTCTAATTTCCAGAGAGCGTCCGCGCCCTGGCCGCGACGCGGCAGGGGCTCGCGGCCAGGGGCGTAGAGCAGTGTAAAATCTTTCTCGCATTTGGTCTATGTTGCAGATAAGATGTGGACCAGTACAAATTTTTTTTTATTTTTTCTTATGTGCCCAAGGGCATTGGGGTCATAGCCCCATGCCCACTAAAATGTGAAATCACTCGTACTTAACTATTTTTACACTCTATACCACTCAAAATCCTCACAAAAACCTCTCCAAGACTTAACCAAATATCTCATTCCAAATTCAAGAATTTTGAGCTTAACTTTAGAAATCAAGAATTTACTTCAAGATTTAAGTTTCCTTCAAGCTCATCTCAAGAAAATCCAAGTTTGAAGTATGTGGGTTTCATCTATTGGGTCCTTTCATCCATGAAGCCTATTCTTTTTTTTTTAATGAAAATTACATGATTTCAAGTTGTATTACTTATGGGCATCTCTTATTATGAAATATGAGCATGAATTATGTTGGGGGTTTTATCAAAGTATTATTGATTATGCATGAGTATTTATTTTAATCTTACACTATGAGTTGATCTTTTTCTATTGAGACTATACATGTTTTGAGCTGCAAAACTATGATATATTGTGAGTTTTGATGATGGATTTCAAGGTACCCTACATGAGGGTTTTATTACATGTTGGTGGATTGATTTGTATTAAGTTTACTCATCTTATTTCACTCTTCAATTGCATGATTTTGAACAAGTATCATGAACCCACCCTGTGTTTGATAAAATATCAAGTCAAGAATTCTCAAGTTATTGATGATCTATTACATGATTTACAAGTCAAATAACTTCATGATGATTAAGGATTTTCAAGTATGTATTGAATTTTTGAAAAGTATCTATGATGTTGCAATTGTCAAGTTAAGCCCTATTTCAAGATTTTTACCTCTTGCTAGCCATTCGTGTTAAAGCTAGGGATCATGTATGATTGTTATCTACTTTCATGTTCAAGTTAGGGTTACTATTAGAGGTCAAGCATGTTTATGAGCTATTCAAGCCATGTTATCATGTCTCCTACAAGTTATTAATGTTATGACTAAAATATGACTATTTCAAGTATTCCGTGTGATTTGAGTTAGAACCTATTGAGACTTAAGATTGGGAATCGACTCAAGGGATCCTTATATAAAGTCTTAGTCTCTAAACTATGTGCCACTATAGGATTATACCTGATCTTTGTTATGTCTTTCTGGTGGATCCATCTAGTTTATACAAAACCTTATCAAGGGGGTGACATGCGTCGATCACCTTAACGAGTGGGTGACATGCCTCTGATTATGCATTGTATGGCTACCATGTCAAGTAGACCACACCTTGTCGAAGAGGTGGCATGCCTCGATCATCTTGTTGAGGGGGTGACATTGTTCAATCATCTTACAAGGGAGTGACATGCCTTGGATTCCAAGTAGTAGCTCGCTTGGTCTATATTGGTTAAGGTCTCTTCCCACACATATAATATGCGCTATGCAAGTTGAATGTTTTACAAGTAAATTTTAGTACAAGCATTGATCATGCATGCCATGTTGAGATTTTATATATCCATTGTCTATGATTATGCATTTTGACTATATTGGCATATGCCTTTTTTCATTTTATTCCACATACTTAGTATATTCATACGTACTAACGCATACTCTAGGCATATATGATATTACAATGGAGGGACCGGAGTAACCTTTGATCATCCTCCGTGTGGCTAGTTCGATACTTCAAAGATAAGTTTTGGTGAGTCCTCATGTCCGAGGACACTATCTATGTTACTCTTACTACTTTGAGACTTCCTTATATTGAACACTTGTTACTATGAGGGTGAGCCCCGAAAGTGCCTTAGCCCCCGATCCATTCCATGCTAGATGTGTTGTTGGATATTTTGATATACTTATGCTATGAGCTTGACTCTTTTATACTTTTATGATTATCAAAAACTTTTCCTTAGTCATGTTTCCTTTTTATTATATCATGTGATGTTTATTTTGCCTCCACGATAAAGGATGTGTGAATGATATGTTGAGAGACTTATTTGGGGTCGCATCGAGTTCTCCAATCGACGTGTCACATCTAGGCACTAGGCTTGTTATACACTTAGTATTAGACAACCAGGTTGTTAATGGTCCTAGGAATCCAACACACCACGTCGATTAGAGTCTTATTCATGGTTATGAAGCGCGCCATAACTATGAATGGGAGGCTGTGAAGCATTTTATGAAATGTTTCACTTTTTCATGGTCTATATTGTGCTTTTATTAGTCTATATTGGTTAGTTCAATACTTCAAAGATAAGCTTTGGTGAGTCCTCATGTCCAAGGACACTATCTATGTTACTCTTACTACTTTGAGACTTCCTTATATTGAACACTTGTTACTATGAGGGTGAGCCCCGAAAGTGTATTGGCCCCCGCTCCATTCCATGCTAGATGTGTTGTTGGATATTTTGATATACTTATGCTATGAGCTTGACTCTTTTATACTTTTATAATTATCAAAAACTTTTCCTTAGTCCTATTTCCCTTTTATTATATCATGTGATGTTTATTTTGCCTCCACGATAAAGGATGTGTGAATGATATGCTGAGAGGCTTATTTGGGGTCTCATCGAGTTCTCCATTCGACGTGTCACATCTAGGCACTAGGCTTGTTATACACTTGGTATTAGAGAACCAGGTTGTTAATGGTCCTAGGAATCTAACACACCACGTCGATTAGAGTCTTATTCATGGTTATGAAGCGCGCCATAACTATGAATGGGAGGCTGTGAGGCACTTTATGAAATATTTCACTTTTTCATGGTCTATATTGTGCTTTAGATGTAAGTGTAAGGCTTTTCCCCTAATGAATGCTCTTTTCTCTTCTAGATCATGCCAATTCTAAAAGGGAGATTAAGGAGAGCCTGTACACCCGAGAATCAACCAGCCCCTCCCTCTTCTCAAGCTCCTAGTATGCGGGGTTGCCCAAAATGAGTTACAAGATGCTATTACAATATTCGCTCATGCTATGACCAACCCATTTAACCAAGGGGCCCAAGCCCCTCATGCTCCCACTCCGGCTTCTAGGGTGAGGGATTTCACAAGAATGAACCCACCGGAGTTCCATGGATCCAAGACGGATGAGGATCACCAAGAGTTCATAGACGAGGTATACGAGGTGCTATCTATCACAGGGGTTAATTTAGAGAAGAAGGCGGAGTTGACAACCTACCAACTCAAAGAGGTGGCTTAAATTTGGTTTACACAGTGGAAGTTGGAGAAGGGGAATTATAATGTTATCCCTTGGGAAGAGTTCAAAGTCGCATTCCTCAATCGATTATTCCCTATCAAGCTAAGGGAGGCTAAGATGATGGAGTTTATGAACCTTAAACAATGTTCGATGAATGTGAGGGAGTATGCCCTCAAGTTCAACAAGCTCTCCAAGTATGCTCCACAATTAGTTGTCGAACCTAGATCAAGGATGAACAAATGGATTTTTCCCATCTCATGACTAATGCCATGCTAGTAGGTGATATGGATTTTTCCCGTCTCATGACTTATGCCAAGCAACTAGAGGGGGAAAAGCTTATAAAAAGAAGAAGTGGTGAGTCCAAGAAGGCTCGTTTTGATGGTAGTTTCCAAGGTTCCAAGGGTGGTCGATTTCCTCAATGCAACAAGTTCCAAGGTCAAGGGTCTTCCAAATCTCCTAATAAGAGATTTGCTAATGATAATCCAAAATTCCAACGTGGTGGTTATAGAGTGTCTAATCTTAAGTGCCAAAGATGTGATAGAAATCATAATGGTCCATATTTGAGAAACTCTAATGCTTGCTATGGTTGTGGCGAAGTAAGTCATAAGGTGGTTGACTGTCCTTATGCTCAAAACAAAGGTAGAGACGGTTGTCCACAAGGCCAAGGTTCTAATATGGGTCCAATGGAAAAGGAAGTCCAACAAGGGGGTGCTCCAAAGCAAAATAGATTATATGCTCTTCAAGGAAGACAAGGGGTGGATAAGGTGCTCGATGCCATCACTGTTATGTTAAAAGTTCTTTTATTTTGATATATATGCATTGATAGATCTCGGTGCCACTGTTTCTTTCATTACTCCTTTGTTGTTAAAAAGCTTCATGTTAGTCTCGAATTGTTATGTGAACCTTATGAAGTGTCAACCCCCATTAGTGAGTCCATTGTTTCTAAAAGAGTATATAGAAATTGTCCCATGTTCATATTACATAAAGTCTTGCTTTATGGTTTTGTTGAATTAGATATGGTGAATTTTGATGTCATTCTTGGGATGGATTGGTTGCATGCATATTATGCTTCCATTGATTGTACAACCCATAGGGTTAAATTCCAATTCCCTAATAAGCCCATCCTTGAGTGGGAAAGTTTTGATGTGATGGTCAAGGGTAGATTTATTTCTTGTCTTATAGACCAAAAGTTAATTTCTAAGGGTTTCCTCTATCATCTTGTGAGGGTTAGAAATTTGAGTCGAAAGTCCTTCCTATTGAGTCAATTTCGGTGGTTAATGAATTTCTTGATGTCTTTCCTGATAACTTCCTCGGTGTTCCTCCCGAAAGGGAAATAGTCTTTGGTATAGACCTTTTTCTCGATACACAATCCATTTCCATTCCCTCTTACTATATGGCCCCGGTGGAATTGAAGGAGTTGAAGGATCAATTAAGGGATTTGTTGGAGAAGGGTTTCATAAGGCCTAGTAATTCACCTTAGGGTGCACCGATGTTGTTTGTGAAGACAAAGGATGGTTCTCTTAGAATGTGCATTGATTACTAGCAACTTAATAGGGTTACCATAAAGAACAAGTAACCTCTACCAAGGATTGATGACCTCTTTTACCAACTTCATGGGGCTAGTCACTTTTCTAAGATTTACCTTGGGTCCGGGTACCACCAAGTGAAAGTGAGGGAGTGTGATATTCCCAAGATGACTTTTCGGACTAGGTATGGGCACTTTGAGTTTGTGGTTATGTCCTTTTGGGTTGACTAATGCACTGAATATATTTATAGATCTCATAAATAGGGTCTTTAACCCCCACTTAACTTGTTTGTGGTGGTATTAATTGATGATATCTTGATTTATTCCCACAGTGAGGAGGATCATGTGAATTATTTAAGGGTGGGGTTGCAAATCTTGAGGGATAAAAGACTGTATGCTAAATATGGAAAATATGAGTTTTGGTTGAAAGAGGTTGCATATTTAGGGCATGTGGTGTCGGGTGAAGGCACTAAGGTGGATCTTAAGAAGACGAAGGTAATAAGAAATTGTCCTAGACCTTTGACTCCAGTGGACATTTGACGTTTCATGGGTTTGGCGGTTTATTGCCGGAGGTTTGTGAATGGCTTTTCTTTTATTGCTTCTCCTATGTCTAAGTTGACCTAAAAGAAGGTAAAATACATGTGGACCAATGAATGTGAGAAGAGTTTTCAAACTTTGAAAGATAAGCTTGTCTCCGCCCCTATCTTGGCTCTATCGGAAGGGTTCGTGGTATATTGTGGTGCCTCAAGAATTGGTTTAGGGTATGTTTTGATGCAAAATGGTAAGGTGATAGCATATTCCTCCAGGCAACTTACGGTGTATGAGAAGAATTATCCCACTCATGATCTTAAATTAGCGGTCGTGGTATTTTCTTTGAAAATTTGGTGTCACTACTTGTATGGGGTTCATGTTGATGTGTTTACCATCCACAAGAGTCTCCAGTATGTGTTCACCCAAAAGGATCTTAACTTGAGACAAAGAAGGTGATTAGTGCTCCTTAAAGACTATGATATGGTGTGCATTATCACCCCGACAAAGCTGATGTTGTAGAGTTTTCCTCCCAAGGGGGAGATGGTGCCCTTAGGTACCAAGATAGGTTGTGTGTACCTAATGTTGATGACTTAAGCGAGTTGATCTTAAAGGAGATCCATAATTCATCCAATTTCATTCACCCCAATTCTACAAAGATTTATAGAGACTTGAGGGAGGTGTATTGGTGAGGTGGTATGAAAAGAGACATTGTCAAGTTCATATCCGGATGTTACAATTATCAACAAGTTAAAAGTGTCACATGGGACGCCGAAGTTGACATGAAAAAGCGATATCTATATCTTTTCCACTCTACTCAAGCCGAAAGTACTAATTTAAGTCCCCTACATGATTTCAAGTCTTAAGTTTCAACCCTCATGTTATTTTGCATGCATTCATGTTTATGGTAACAAGTTCATGGTGATTCTTGATATTCATGTTGAGATTTTTGAAATTATGTTTTAATGCATTTGTTGCATTCATGTAGGGCTAAAATCTTCATGATTACTTCTCTTATGCATGTTTCTTGACATTCAGGGATGAATGTTCCCAAGGGGCAAAAATTGAAACGCCTCAAAATATGCTTCGGAAATGCCCATAATTGTAATTTTCATATATCTCAAAATTCATGCGTGATATAAAAAATTCGACTTTATATTCTCGATTAGGGGCAAAATTTAGTGGGAAATGGATATAACTCGAATTTTAGAGGACCCATAGCAAAAAATAACTTTTGCTAATTTTTGATTTCCAAAGAGCATTCGCCTTGTGGCCGCGATGTGCCAGGGGTACGGAGCAGTGTAAAATCTTCCTGGCATTTGGTCCGTGTCGCGGACCAGACACAAATCAGTACAAAAATTTCCTTAGTTTTTCTTGGGCGCCCAAGGGCACCGGGGTCATAGCCCTATGCCTACTAAAACGTGAAATCGCTCATACTTAATCATTTTTCAACTCTATACCACTCAATACTCTCACAAAAACTTCTCCAAGACTTAACTAAATATCTCATTTCAAATTCAAGGATTTCAAGCTTAACTTTGGAACTTAAGGATTCACTTCAAGCTCTAGGTTTTCTTCAAACTTATCTCAAGAAAACCCAACTTTGAGGCAAGTGGGTTTCATCCATTGGGTCCTTTCACCCATGGAGCCTAATCTTCCTTCTTATGAATATTGCATGATTTCAAATTGTACTACTTATGGGAATCTCTTATTATGAAATATGAGCTTGAATTATGTTGGGGTTTTTATCAAAGTATTGTTGTTTATGCATGAGTATCTATTTTAATCTGACACTATAAGTTGATCTTTATTTATTGAGACTATGCATGTTTTGAGATATGAAACTATGATCTATTGTGAGTTTTGATGATGGATTTCAAGGTACCCTACATGAGGGTTTTACTACATGTTGGTGGGTTGATTTGCATTAAGTTTACTGATCTTATTTCACTCTTGAATTGCATGATTTTGAACAAGTATCATGAACCCACCATGTGTTTGATAAAATATCAAGTCAAGAATTCTCAAATTATTGATGATCTATTATATGATTTACAAGTCAAGTGACTTCATGATGATTAAGGGCTTTCAAGTATGTATTGAATTCATGAAAAGTATCTATGATATTGCACGTGTCAAGTTAAATCCTATGTCAAGATTTTCACCTCTTTTGAGCCATTCATGTTAAAGCAAGGGATCATGTGTGATTGTTATCTACTTTCATGTTCAAGTTAGGCTCACTATTAGAGGTCAAGCATGTTTAAGAGCTACTCAAGTCATGTTATCATGTCTCCTACAAGTTATTCATGTTAAGATTTAAAGTATGACTATTTCAATTATTCCGTGGGATTTTGTCTTAGCACCGATTGAGACTTAAGATGCGGCTCGTCTCAAGGGGTCTTTATGTAAAGTCTTAGTCTCTAAACTATGTGACAACATATGAATATACCTGATCTCTCTTATGGCAGTCTAGTGGACCCACATAGTTATACCATACCTTGTCGAGGGGGTGACATGCCTTGATCACCTTGATGAGGGGTGACATGCCTCAGATTATTCATTGTTTGTCTACCATAGCAAGTAGACTACACCTTCTCAAGGGAGTGACATGCCTCGATCACCTTGTTTAGGGGGTGACATTCCTCAATCACCTTATCAAGGTGCTGACATGTCTTGGATTCCAAGTAGTAGCTCGCTTGGTCTATGTCGGTTAAGGTCTCTTCCCACACATGTAATATGTACTATGAAAGTTAAATGTTTTATAAGCATGTTTTACTACGAGCATTGATCATGCATGCCATGTTGAGATTTTATATATACATTGCCTATGATTATACATTTTAACTATATTGATTTATGTCTTGTTGCGTGACATCCTGCATACTTAGTACATTTAAATATGCTAACGCATATTCTATGCCTACATGATATTACCGTGTAGGGACCGGAGTACCTTTTGATCATCCTCCACGTGGCTAGTTCGGTACTTTGTAAATAAACTTTGGTGAGTCCTCAAGTCCGAGGACACTATCTATGTTACTCTTGCTACTTTGAGACTTCCTTATGTTGAGCACTTGTTACTATGAGGGTGAGCCCGGAAAGTGTTTTGGCCCACACTCCATTCCATATTAGAGGTGTTGTTGGATATTTTGATGTAATTATGCTATGAGCTTGACTCTTTTATATTTTTATGATTATCAAAGACTTTCCCTCAATCCAGCTTCCCTTTTATTATATCATATGATGTTTATTTTGCTTCCTCGACCAAGAATATGTGAATGATATGCTAAGAGGCTTGTTTAGGGTCCCTTTGGATTCCCCATTCGCCGTGTCACATCTAGGCTCTAGTGTTGGGTCGTGACAGGTATGAGGGTTCAGTTGGCAAAATCCTGAGTAGAAGGGTCTATGTGACAAACAGAACAGGTATAAGGGCCTTCCAAATCATACTGCCTATGTAATTTGCCAAATAAATTAGTATTGAAATGGTATTTTTTATATGCAAAACGCATATGCAAAAGAGTCTTGAAATGATAAGTAAAATGGGTATTGATATGGTATTATTTTTTATATATAAATTGTATGTACATGCTATCAAGTCTACAATAACTTGTAATCTCTGTGGTGTATACTAAATGGGTATATAAAGCAGTGTGACCTTGATATAGAATTAGGCAAGTGTGGCTGATTTTTATGTTGTATGAACATGATATAGATGGGAAAAACAATATAAAACACAAATGAACCTTTAAATAAAATTTTATTCAAATTCATAGAAAAACAAAAGTCTCTTGTGTATATATTTGATACGTAAATGGGTATATAAAGCAGTGTGACCTTGATATAGAATTAGGCAAGTGTGGCTGATTTTTATGTTATATGAACATGATATAGATGGGAAAAATAATATAAAACACAAATGAACCTTTAAATAAAATTTTATTCAAATTCAGAGAAAAACAAAACTCTCTTAGCAATATCCCAAAATAGAAAAAAAGGCATATAAGTAAATCAAACTAAAATAAAACTATTTTTGTGAAGAGGGATACTTTGAGCAAGACTTTCTATTATGGCCCTTCGTTTACACCTGCTGCAAGTGACTTTAGCCCTTTTTACTTTCTCTTCAATGAATGACTAACGTCGTTCATAAACTGGTCATTCAGGTGGTCTCTTATAATCCGGCGGTAATACCTTGGTTCCATAACGTACTTTGGTATCTCCTATATACTCTTGCACAGAAGAGGCTCAACAGAAATTGCATATGTGTCTCAAAAATTCCTATTGCTATAATACGGAGAGTAGTAATCTTCATCATGCAAACTTCTATTCCTTAGAACGGCCATTGTATGTCCGCAAGTTATTTCATTAAGTTGAAATCAACCACAATTGCATTTTCAATTCATTAAACACACTATGTATCGTTTTGACCTATCAGTCACCATATGCAAGAATTGTGTTGATGGTATTGCCTACAAATTATGCAAAAAATCAAAGATACTAATACGCCCAAATTTACACTCCAAAAGGAATAGTAAAGCAGTCGTTGATAAAATATAGAACTCAACCAGAGTTAAGGTTGATCCCACAGGGAATGCATGAGAATATATCTATTAGCACCATTTCAGATGTAATATCTATTCTCGAAATAAAACTGCATAAGGTAAATAGAGGGTTTTGGTTTTTCAAACTAAGTTAATAAAATAAAGCAGTAAATAAGTGCAACGACTACTAGATTTCAGACAATATATGCGAAGCTAGGATTATGTTCCCCATGACATCTAATACGATAGCTGAATCTAGTGGTAAACACATTCATGATTATGTATATTAGATTTAATAAGTTATGTAACATCTAATTCACTTCTCAGCCCTTCTTAGATGCATATCATTCATCACCTTTCAGTCTCAGAACATATACGTACTAACCCTTTTTGTTAATCCCCGAATACTCTGTCACACCCCTCCCTGGGGTCGTGACCAGTGCCCGATAGGGGCACATAAGCACCTACTAAGTCGAATTTCCTTATAGTCATAGCCTAGCATTCTACCAAAATTTCGGCAGAGTTTCCTCTGTTTTATTGGCTAACCTCACCTGCAGCAGCTCCCAGAATACACAGAAAAATACATATATATGT
>JAOTQR010079139.1:0-10754 GCA_025774065.1 Solanum ossicruentum
TTCGGCGTCGAGCCTCGTCTCCGTTTAGCTATCAATTTTAAGCTAAGAAAGTAGGTAACTCACCTACTAGATTATTACGTCATACAATATCCTCAATTATTTTACTTAGCTTAGGGATGATATATCCTCAATTTTACTCCAACACATATACACCCTCAACCCTCTTAAGCATTTAGACTCACATATCACCCACTAACATGAGATTCAAGTACATTCAAGAATTGACGCAAATTTGACCAAACCATAATATGATTCATTTAAATAGCATTAGTACATATAAAATTTGGGGTGTTACACAAATACTTAGACAATATTTTATCTCCAAATTTCATGTCCCAAAACTCATCTGTATCTTAAGGTTCTCATTCAAGCTTCAAGTCTCCATCTCCAATCTTCTCCAAGGATTCTCCAAAGTCAAGGTATATGGGTTTCTTTAATGGGTTCCTTTCACCATGATTCCCAAGAATTATTTCATCTAAAATTGCATGATTTAAATTTGATTTACTCATGGGTCTTACTTATTATGAATTTTAATGCACACTATGTTGGGGTTTTATGAAATTATGATTGTTTTAGCATGTTTTGAGCTATGAATCTAAGATCTATTGTGAGGTTTTATGAAGGGTTTTGATGTGTATTTCTTGAGGGTGTTATCAAGTATCTATTGATGGCTTCATATTGAATTTTCTTGCATGATTCCGAACTTGAATTGTATGGTTTTACTCTAGCACTATACACCCACCAAGTGTTTGATAAAATATCCAGTTAATGTATTTTGAGGAATTGAAGGTCCAATGCATGTTTTATAAGTTGAATGACTTTATGATGATGAAAGGAATGTATATATGTCATATTCTGCTATATTGTGTTGGAATGTGACCATGCCTTACTCGGGGGGCTAAGGACCCGGGTAACCATATCAAGGGATTTGTACCTTGATACTAACCAAGGGGTTGTGCCTTGGTAACCGAATTGAGGGGTTAGTACCTCAATTACCAGTGATGGTAAGGTGCAGCTATCCACCAACCAATAAAGGGGTTCGTACCTAGGTAACCTGGTTGAAGGATTAGTTCCTCAATCACCAAGGGTGGTAGAGTGCGACGATCCACCAACCAACTAAAGGGGTTTTTACCTTGGTAACCTACGGGATTTATAATGTTGGTCTTTTCTTATACCTTGTATTATATTCTATGTAAGCATGTTTTACTTAAGATTTGATCATACATGCCATATTGTTAATATGTTATCTATTGCCTACTATTATGCATTTTGGCTATGATGTCTATATCTTGTTGCGTTGCATCCTATATACTTAGTACATTCAAACGTAACACATACTCAATGCCTACATGATGTTACCATGTAGGAACCAGTGCCTCACTTGATCATCCTTCTCCACGTAGCTAGTACGATAACTCTCAAAGCTAGTTGGTGAGTCCTCCACTTCGGGACATTGACTTTAATCTTATGCTATGTACAAAGACTCATTTTTCTCTTATTATGTATTTGACTATGATGGTGAGCCTGGTTACTTGTGTTGGCCCTAGCTAAGTTCTATGGTTAGAGGTGTTGTTGGACATGTTACATGCAGTGCTATGACCTTTGACTCTCTCTTGACTCTTGATATTTCTGATATGAAATTTTTACCTTAGCCCCATTTATCCATATTTACTATCTCTTATTGTATATTATTGCTTTCACGACCAAGGATTTGTAATGATATGTTAAGAGGCTTTCTTGGGGTCCCTTCGGGTTTTCTATATGCCTTGCCATGTCTAGGCCCTAGGCTTGGGTTGTGACAAAAACAAGCCCCAAACCAACTTTTGAGGCATCACAATATACAATGAACCCCTCCAACTATTCTGGTAGAGAGAAGATAGGAGCAAAAACAAGATTATATTTCAAAGTTTGGAAACTCTTTTACACTCATCGTTCCACAGAAATTTCGCCTTCTTTTATGTCAACTTAGTCATACGAGAAGCAATAGAAGAGAAACCATTTACAAACCTCTGGTAATAACCCGTCAAGCCCAAGAAACTTCTAATATCCAATGGAGTCAAAGGTCTAGGCCAATTTCTAATCAACTCCATCTTCTTAGGATCCACCTTAATGCCATCACCTAACACCACATGCCCTAGAAAAGTGACCTCTTTCAACCAAAACTCACATTTCTCATATTTTGCATACAACCTCTCTTCCCTCAAGATTTGTAACACTACCCTCAAGTGATCTATATGCTGCTCCTCACTATGGGAATAAATCAAGATATTATCAATAAAAACCACCACAAAAAAGTCAAGGTACGGTTTAAAGACCCTATTCATAAGATCCATAAATATAGCCAATGCATTAGTCAATCCAAAGGACATAACCACAAACTCAAATTGCACATGCCTTATTCGGAAAGTCATCTTAGGAATGTCACACTCCCTCACTTTCACTTGGTGATACCCGGACCAAAGATCAATCTTAGAGAAGTAACTAGCCCCTTAAAGTTGATCAAAAAAGTCATCAATTTTTAGTAGAGGGTACTTGTTCTTAATGGTGACTCTATTAAGTAGCTGGTAATCAACGCACATTCTAATAGAACTGTCACGACCCAAGCCTAGGGCCCAGATGTGACGCGACGAATAGAGAACCCGAAGGGACCCCAAAAAAGCCTCTTAACATATCATTACACATCATTGGTCACAGAAGCAATTAAACAACATAATTATGTTAGAAACAATGACAAAGGGGTTAAAGGAAAACTTGCATAACATAAACATCAAAACAAGAGAGTCAAGGCTCTATACATAACATGTCCAACAACACCTCTAAAACTTAGATAGGAGCGAGGGCAAAGACAAGCAACCGGGCTCACCCTTATAGTCAATCCATACATAAAAGAAAGATAGTCTTAGTACTAGCATGAGATCGTAGATATTGCCACCAAAATGGAGGACTCGCCAACTAGCTCGAGAGAAATTGTACTATCCACGTGATGGAAGATGCTCAAGTGGGGCTCCAGTTCCTACATGGTGACATCATGTGGGCATAGAGTATGGGTTAGTATGTTTGAAGGTACTAGGTATGTAGGATGATATGCAACAAGAGGGAGGCAGCATAATTGAAATGCATAAGCATAGGTAATGAATAACATATAACAATATAGCATGCATGGAAGATGCTTGAAGTAAATCATGATAACATGGAATATGATACATGTGCAAGAAGAGACCATCATTATAGAATTCATAGTTTATTGACATACAAACCCCTCAATTGGTTGGTGGATCATCTCACCCTACCACCCATAGTAATTGAGGTACCAACCCCTTAATTGGTGGGTGGTGTGTCTCACCTTACCACCCACACAGATTGCGGTACTAAACCCTTAACTCGGTTAGCAAGGTACAAACCCCTCGACATGGTTATCAAGATACAAACCCCTTGACATGGTTACTCGGGCTCACAACCCCCCCAGTGGGGCAGGTCAATTCCCAACATGATATAGGAGAATATCCTATACATATATTCCTTTCATCATCATAAAGTCATTCAACTCATAAGACATGCATTGGATCTTCAATTCCTCAAGAAATCATAACTGGACATTTTATCAAACACTTGGCAGGTGTGTAGTGCTAGTGTAAAATCATTTAATTTAGGGATGAAATCATGCAAGAAAATTCAATGTAAAACCATTCATCAATACTTGGTAACTCCCTCAAGCAATATACATCAAAACCCTTTATCAAATCCCATAATGGTTCTTAGATATGTCAATCAAAACATGCTAGAACAGTCACAATTTCATGAAACCCCAATATAGTTCATAGTCTAATCATAATAAGTAAGACCTATAAGTAAATGAACTTAAATCATGTAATTAGGTAAAAAAGAATCTTAGGCTTCATGAATGAAAGGAACCTATAAATCAAACCCACATATCTTAGTTTTGGAGAATTTCTTGATGAAGATTTGAATGGAGACTAGAATCTTGGATGAATTCCTTAAGTTCTTGAAGAGATTTGGGCACTTGAGTTTTGAAAGAAATATTTTTCTAAATGTTTGAGAGAGTATTGGAGAATATTATGGATGATATGAAGGTGAAATATGGCTTAGAATAGAAAGACTTAGGACCAAGATCCAAAAGCCTTGGACTGTGCAACAAATAACTGGGTATAGAATACACACTGGCGCGCCCTTGGCGCATCGCGGCTAGGGCGCTCTAGGTCACTGGAAATCGCATTTTTGTAATTTTCATATTTTGCTACGGTTGCTCTTAAATCAGGGTTAGACCCATTCCCCACTCAATTTGGCCATCTGAATAAGAATATGAAGTCATATTTCTGATATCACACATAGATTTTGAGATATATGGATATTACGATTTCAGGCACTTCTAAGGCACATTTTCGGGCACTTTTTGGGGTCGTTTCAATATCTCCCCCGGGGAACATTCATCCCCGAATATCAGTGAAAGGTATATGAGAGACGTAAACATGACAATTTCAGCCCACATAAGGATACAACAATGCACTTAAACATCATTTCAAAAATCTCAACATAAGTGTAAAATCATCATGAACTTATCAATTTAAATATGAATATATGCAATGACATGAGGGCTGAACATACGACTTGAGATCACATAGGAGACTTAGAGCAATACCTTAGGCTTAAGTGGAGTGGAAAAGAGAAGTATATTGCTTTTGCATGTCCATTTCGGCCTACCATGTAGCACTTTCGACTTGTTGATTCCTCCAAAGGACCTTAACAGAAGCCACATTCTTTTTCATCAACCTCTTCACTTGTCCATCCAAAATCTGAATTGGAACCTCTTCATAAGTCAAGTTTTCTTCAATAACACCCATAACATCAAGAGGCACAATATTATTTGGGTCACACATATATTTCCTCAACATGGATACATGAAACGCTGGATGAAACAATTCTATTTCACTGGGCAACTCCAACTCATAAGCTGCCTTGCCAATCCTCCTCATCACCCTATAAGGACTCGTATATATTGGACTCATCTTGCCCTTATTACCAAAAATAATGACACTTTTCATGGGTAACAACTTCAAATAGACCCAATCACCAACTCTGAATTTAAGATCCCTTCTCCTCAAATCGGCATAGGCCTTTTGGCAACTTTGGGCAATCTTCAACCTTTTCCTAATCATCCTAACCTTCTCAAGAGCTTCCATAACCAGATCTGGTCCCAACAAAGCCATCTCTCCAACCTCAAACCACCCAACCAGTGATATACAACATCTACCGTAGAGAGCCTCAAAAAGGGCCATACCAATGCTAGAATGATAGCTATTGCTATAGGCAAACACAATCAATGCAAGATGATCATCACAACTACCCTTTACTCTAATACACAAGCCCTAAGCATATCCTTAAGTGTTTGGATAGTTCTTTTGGCTTGGCCATCCGTTTGAGGGTGAAAGATCATACTAAGTTTTAACTCTTGTACCGTGACCCCTTTGAAAACACCTCCAAAAATATGAAGTAAATTGAGCACCACGATCCGATATAATGGACAAAGGAACCCATGAAACCTCACATAGTCATGAATGCACAAAATAGCATAATCTTCAACCTCATATGTGGTCTTAATCGGTAGAAAATGAGCCTGTTTTTTCATCCTATCAACCACAACCCAAATGGAATCAAAATCCTTTCTAGTCTTGGAAATCCAACCAAAAAATCCATATTAATCTCCTCCTACTTCCAAGTAGGAATATCTATATCTTGGGTTAAGCCACCCAGCCTTTGGTGTTCACCTTTGAGTTGTTGGAACCTATGATAACCAAAGACAAATTTGGTAATGTCCCTCTTCATACCTCCCTAGCAAAACACATCCCTCAAATCTCTACACATTTTGGTAGAACCAGGGTGAATGGAATAAGAAGAATTATGAGCCTTACAAAAAATCATCTTCCTTAAGGCATCAATACAAGGCATACACAACCTAACTTGGTACCTAAGGGAACCATCTTCCCCGCGGGAGAATACCTCCACCTTCCCATCACTAACCAAGGCCTTCAATTCTAACAAGGAGGGATCGAGGTCTTGCTTTACTTTCACCTCATCAACCAAGAATGATTTTGAACCATCAACAAAAAGAACACCACCATTATCAACCTCTTCCAACCTAACTCCTAATCTAGCAAACCGATGGACCTCTTTAGCTACCCCTTTACCACTACCTTCAACATGAGCTAGGCTATCCATAGATACACTATTGAAAGCGTTGACCATCACATTAGCCATACAGGGATGATAATGCACATTCATATCATAGTACTTAATAAGTTCTAACCACTTTATTTGTCTCAAGTTGAGGTCCTTTTGAGTGAAGACATATTGGAGACTCTTATGATCAGTGAATATATCAAGATGCACCTCACACAAATATTGATGCCAAATTTTCAAAGCAAAGACGACAACGGCTAATTCAATATCATGAGTAGGATAATTCTTCTCATGTACTTTGAGAGGTCTAGCAGCATAAGCTATCACCTTACCATTTTGCATCAACACACAACCCAAATCAACCCTTGAAGCATCACAATATGCAACAAACCCTTCTAGCCCTTCTGGTAGTGACAATATAGGAGCAGATGTAAGCTTATCTTTCAATGTTTGGAAACTCATTTTGCACTCATCATTCCATAAAAATTTGGCTTTTCTTTTTTGAGTCAACTTGCTCATATGAGAAAAATTAGAAGAGAACCCATTTACAAACCTTTGGTAGTATCCTGCTAAGCCCAAGAAGCTCCTAATATCCGATGTGGTCAATAGTGTAAGACAATTTTTAATCATATTTATCCTTTTATGATCCACCTTGATACCGTCCCCTGACACCACATGACCTAGGAAGGCAACCTCCTTCAACAAAAATTCACACTTCTCATACTTAGCATACAACTTCTTTTCCCTCAATCTATGTAGCACTACCCTCAAATGACTCTTATTCTACTTTTTACTATATGAATAGATTAAAATATCATCAATGAAGATCATAACAAATAAATCAAGGTAGGTTTTAAAGACCCTATTGATAAGATCCATGAAGATGGCCCATGCATTGGTCAAGCCAAAGGACATCACAACAACCTCATAATGCCCATACCAAGTCCGAAAGGTCGTCTTAGGAATCTCACACTCCCTCAACTTCACTTGATGATAACTGGACCAAAGATCAATCTTAGAAAAGTGACTAGCCCCTTGTAATTGGTCAAGCAAATCACTGATACTTAGCAGAGGATACTTATTTCTTATGGTAACCCTATTGAGTTGTCGATAGTCTATACACATTCTAAGGGACCCATCCTTCTTCATCTCCATCGGTGCACACCAAGGTGATTGGCTAGGCCTAATGAAACCCTTCTCCAAAAAATCTCTTAATTTCTCCTTCAAATCCTTTAAGTCTGTCGGGGCCATACAGTAAGTAGGAATAGAAATGGGTTAAATATCGAGAAGGAGGTCTATACAAAAATCTATTTTCCTGTCGGGAGGAACATTAGGAAGTTCATTTGGAAAGATGTCAAGGAAATCATTTATAATCAGAACCGACTCTATAAGAAGGACCTTGGACCCCACACCCCTTACACTCACAAGATGATAGAGACACCCCTTAGAGATCAATTTACAGGCTTTAATGCAACAGATGAACCTACCGTTGACCACCACATCATGACTCTCCCACTCAAGGACGGGTTCATTGAGGAATTGGAATTTGAACCTACTGGTTCTACAATCAATAGAGGCATAGTATGCATATTGCTAATCCATCCTAAGTATGACATCAAAATCCACCATTTCCAACACAACAAGATCACAAGGCAATATCTTATGCAAAATGCAAACGAGATAATTTCTATAAACCTTTCTAGCAACAATAGATGCACCAATAGGAGTATTCACCTCATAAGACTTATACAATAATTTGGGCTCTACATGGAACTTTTTTGCAATAAAAGGGGTAACAAAAGTAAGAGTGGCACCCGGATCAGTCACTGCATGCACATCAAAATTAAAAATACTTTTACCATACCGATGATAACATCGGGAACCTTCTCAACCCTTTTCCTCCCTTGGAGTGCATACAACTGATTGTTCCTTGGGCACCACCTTGTTGACCATGTCTCCCCAGAGGAACCGTATTTGTACCTTATGGACGAACCTCCTTACCCCTGTTGTGGTTACAAGGACAATAAATCTTTTTGTGACCCACTTCCCCACATCCACAACATGCATTAGTGTCATTCAAACATGGGACCCCATGGCCCCTACCACATTTTGAATACACATTATTAGGAAGCACACCACTAACATCTTGGTCCCTTGGGAAGTCATTGGAAAACCCCCTATAGAAGCATGAGAAGACCCTTGGCCTTGATGGAACCGGCCGCCCTTTGAACTTTCGAACTTTCCCTCAAAATGGGCCCTTTTGGCCTTATTACTCCTCCTCTTCCTCAACTTTTCCTCCTCCATTTGTTCGGCATAGGTCATCAAATGGGACGAATCCATGTCACTAGTCAACATAGCAGACCCATATGCCTCACTCACTAAATCAGATACACCCATCATGAACTTGTTCATTCTAGACCTTAATCAGCAACCAAGTGGGGAGCATATTTAGAGAGTTGGGACTTGAGGGCATACTCCCTCACACTCATAAACCCTTGTTTCACATTCATAAACTCCACCATCTTTGCCTCCCTAAGCTCAAGAAGGAAAAATCGATTAAGGAAAGCCGTCTTCAACTCCTTCCAAAGCACCATATTATTGATTCCCTTATCCTCCTTCCATTAATTAAACCATAATTGTGCAACTCCTTTGAGTTTGTAGGCGGCCAACTCCACTTTCTCTCCGATCTAACACCCATGATAGCCAATACCTTGCAGACCTCATCAATGAACTTTTGAGGGTCCTCATCTCCCTTAGACCCATAAAATGCAGGTGGGTTCATCCTCATGAAGTTTGTCAACCTAGATCTCTGGGTAGGAGCATGAGGCGCTAGGGCCCCTTGATTGACTTGGTCAGCCATAGCTTAAGCTAGCAAAGTGAGAGAATCCTGGAGCTCACCATGAGTCAGTTCTTCCTCGGGAGTGCCGGCTCTCTTTCTTCTTGCATTTGGCATGATATAAACATGACAAAGACCATTCATTAGAGGGAAATCACCTACATTCTATAGCATGGCCTAGATAAAGATGAAGGGAAACATTTTCTAAAACATCTCATAGCCTCCTACTCATATTGTGGTGCACAATATGACCATGAATAGGAGTCTAATCAACGTGGTGTATTGGATGCCGAGACCATAACAGCCTAGTGCTTTCATACCATATTTGGCATGACCCAAGACTAAGGCCTAGATGTGACACAACAAATAGGGAACCTGAAGGGACCCCGAATAAGCCTCTTAACGTATCATTGATTATGGAAGCAATTAAACAACATAATTAGATTATAAACAAAGACAAAGTGGCTAAAGAGAAACTTTGATAACATAAACATCAAAACAAGATAGTCAAGTCTCTATATATAACATGTCAAATAACACCTCTAAAACTAAGTTAAGATTAGGGGCCAAGACATGAAACTGGGCTCACCCTTATAGTCAATACATACATTAAGAAAAGATAGTATTAGTAAATAGCATGAGATCGTAGACGTTCTCCCTAAAATGGAGGACTCACCAACTAGCTCGAGAGAAATCTTACTAGCCACGTGGAGGAAGATGCTCAAGTGGGGCTCCGATTCCTACAAGGTGACATTATGTTGGCATAAAGTATGTGGTAGTACATCTGAATGCACTAAGTATGTATTATGCAATGCAACAAGAGATAAGCAATATAATTGAAATGCATAAGCATAGGTAATGAGTAGCACATAACAATATGACATGCATGGAAGATGCTTGAAGTAAATCATGCTAACATGGAACATAATACATGTGAAAGAAGAGACCATCATTAAAGAATTCATAGTCTATTGAGGTACCAACCCCTCAATTGGTTGGTGGATTGTCTCACCCTACCACCCATGGTGGTTGAGGTAAAAACCCCTGAATTGGTTGGTGGAGCATCTCACCCTACCACTCGCGGTGATTGAGGTACTAACCCCTCAACCACGTTATCAAGGTATAAACTCCCTGACATGGTTATCAAGGTACAAACCCCTCGACATGGTTACCCTGGCACACAACGCCCCGAGTGGGGCATGGTTAATTCCCAAGATAATATAGGAAAATATCATATACATACATTCCTTTCATCATCATAAAGTCATTCAACTCATAAGACATACATTGGACCTTCAATTCCTCAATAAATCATAACCGGACATTTTATCAAACAATTGGCGGGTGTGTCGTGCTAGTGTAAAATCATGTAATTTAGGGATGAAATCATGCAAGAAAATTCAATGTAAAACCATTCATCAATATTTCATAAAACCCTCAAGCCATATACATCAAAATCCTTCATCAAGTTCCACAATAGGTCTTAGATTCGTAGCTCAAAACATGCTAAAATAGTCATAATTTCAAGAAACCCCAACATAGTTCATAGTCTAATTCATAATAAGTAAGAACCATAAGTAAATGAACTTGAAATCAGGTAATTTAGGTAAAAAGGGAACTTGGGCTTCGTGTGTGAAAGGAACCATTGAATGAAACCCACATACCTTAGCTTTGGAGAATTTCTTGATGAAGATTTGAATGGAGACTTGAAGCTTGGATGAAT
>JAOTQR010079140.1:0-42504 GCA_025774065.1 Solanum ossicruentum
CATCATTCCACCACCAATCGCCTTGACGTCCACCAAAGATCCCTCTCGAAACCCCTAGTACCTCGGAAGCTACCTTTTTTATGTAGCTATTTGAAAGAAAACTAATTAACACAAATGGGACCACTAATCATGAACCTATATTAATATAAGCATCAAAATAAACTCAATAAAGAGCAAATCATCTATGTGGTTGAAAACTTTATCAATGTTTTAAACTTTTGGCTGAATCTATAAGCTACTGGAGCAACAATGACATCAAACCGTGGTGGTTACTTTACCAAAGTTTTAAGCTTTTGGATAAATCTATAAGCTACTGGAGCAATAATGGCATCAAATGGTGGTGGTTCGTTGGACCTCCTGGGTTTTGTTAGAGATGAGGGTGGCTTCGAGTGTTCGCTAGTTGAGTATGCATAAGGTTGAAAGTAAGAAAGGAGAGTAAAATTAGGATTTTCCTAATCTTGAAATTATTCCTCCTAAAATTATCTACGACTCCATTATCATTCTAACTATAAACCTAAAATCTATTGGGCTCAAAATAATGGCCCAAAATCATGGGCTGGTTAAATATTTATATATGCAAAATTCTTTACCTCTATAAAAATGTATTATTATATTGAACTAAAATTTCTAAAACGAATATAAAAAAATATAACCAATGATATATAAAAATATACAATTTTATACAAAATGTTGACTTAATCAAACTAATTAATATTTTATATTTACAGATCGTGAAAAAATATTAAAAAGTAAAATTAGTTAAAATTCAAACTAAACTAATTAAAATCTTAATATTTTGAAAATAAGGATAATTGTTGATGAATTATTCTAAAATAGTAGAAAATGTATTTTGAACTACTTTAAGGAAACAACTTACATGTATGAATTTAAAAAAATGTTAGACCAAAATTGAGTATCAACAGTTGTCCTTTTTTTTTTTTAATATATGATTGATAAAGAGATCATAGACCAAGAAAATTGACAAATCCTACTTTGACCAAACGCATAACCTTCAAATAGCAGTATGGATTGATTGTGATAGATGATGCTCTTCAGCTTGCATCCAAAAGTTCCACACTGCATCCTCATTGATGTGGTCCACGTTTGTGATTCAATTAAAAATGCATCCTTTTGGATGTCCTAAAAATAAATAAGATAAAACACCATTAGTAAAGACAAAATTAATGAAAAGGCTGTCATGACCCGGTTCCGATCATGATGGCGCCTGCTAGGTCCCACATACAGGCAAGCCAATTCCCAACCCAAGGGTGTCACGATCCGAAGCTAGAGTCTAGGAGTGGCATGACAAATGGGAACCCAAAAGTCCCCAAACAAGCCTCATAGCATCTATCTATACATCAACGGTTTGGAAGCGTACATGAAATAGTAAACACATAGTTCTAAGGGATGGGAAAGCAGGACTCATGCTATAGGGACATCATAGGGATAGGGATTTACATGGATTTCACATAACACATAGCATATAAAGACTAAGGGGCGGGTAAGTATGACTCACTCTATGGGGGAAGTATGGGACTTAGGATCTTTCACATCATAACATGTAAGCATATCATAATACTCATAATCCATCTATAAAACAATATCCGATAGATAACCACAACCATAATCAAAATCTTTGAGTACAATACTTAGCATATAAACATACAAGAGTCTACAAGATGTCCAACACGTCTCTAGTCATAAGATAGGACGGGGGCCAAGACATGTCCCGGTCTCACCCTCAAAGTAAATAACATAAACAAAGTATCATAGGTAGAGGAATAATGGTTCATCCTTGGAGGATAGGACTCACCATAACAAGCAACAAGTTCCAATCTAGCCATCATACAGTGGATGAAGGTAATCTCCGATCCCTACATGGTTAAATCATGTAGGCAAAAAGTATGCGTTAGTATGTTTGCATGTACTATGTATGCGGGCATGCAATGCACATGACCTATCAAACCTGCATTCAATGTTAGATGTCAAGGGCACATATATCGAAAGAATCATATAGCAACAAAAAGTTTATACAATATGCCATGAGGTGCATTATGCATGAGTACAACAAATACTTTATATATATGAGGATGAGACTTTAACCGACATAAGACCAAGTGAATTATAACTTAGAACTCCGTCATCTTCCCCACAACTGATAAAGATGTGACCTACTTGCAAAAGGTAGATCCATAATCATTCAGCATCCATAAAGGGGCGTAAACATACCCATGTTAGGCACATAGTTCAAGAGAAAGGAGTATGGATCCTTGGGGATAGCGCACTCTGCCTCCAATACCAACATACACGCACTAATATACACATGCTTATAAAAGAGACATAAGACTTCTAAATCATTTACATGCATACTTAGGCTAAAAAACCAAAAACACACTTCATGTAATACTTTCATGCTTAGGAACAACTCCTTTATTTGGAGCACCTTCTTGAGAAATAAGTATGAACCCTTGGAGATAGCCCTCCCCGCCTCAAACCTCAATCGATGCTTCTTAAACATAGTGGTGTAAACAACCATAATTGCTCAATGAGCCTTAATCATAGACATTTATGTGATCACATTCTTGTCATAACCATAATCATATCAAACCATATACATAAACATAATTGGGTGTTAACCGTCTTCATAAGCTTCATAAAATCCATAGTCATTTACGTATATGCCATGAATGAGATGAGGTTAGTATGGGCAATAGAGATTCAAACATGCTTTCATATCTTCATAACTTCAATGCAACTCTTCATATTAGGGATTAAATAACTTTAAAATAAATAAATAAACATAGCCCATACATCAATTGAATTTATTAAACAATAATCTTCAAAACCCATATTTAAAGTAAGCTAAAATTCCATGAAATTGAGTGTAAAAGAGTTTGGGTCTTCTTGGTTGAAAGGGACCAAGAATCAAATACCTTAGCTAATGGAGAAGATTCAAGAAGAAATTTTAAGAAATTTTGATGAAGAAGAAGACCTCTTTCCTTAAGCTTCAAGACAATCCTTCAAGTTCACCTTCAGGAGTTCTTAAGAGAGAGTTTGAATATAATTCTAAGTGTAAGAATGAATTTGAATAAGGGGAGAAGAGTTTAGGTCATTTTAGCGCCTTAGTATAGCTTACGAAGTCACAAAAGTCTCTTAGGAGAAGCCATAATTACAAAAAAGCCATTAATGAAGCGGAAAATAATTTCTTGCTAGGGGTCCCGTGAGAAGGTATCATGGTCCGTATAAGGTTTCATGGACAGTGAAACTCTCTGTGAGACCATACTTGGCTAATTCACAGGGAACTTTGCACGGACAGACTTTACGAAAATGGACGTAACTTCTTGTTCCGAACTCAAAATGAGATGAAACTAGATGCATTGGAAATCTAATTCAAAGAGCTTCAATTGGACTAGTTATAGGCCACCCAATTCATTTTGTTTTATGAGATATGACCATTTGAAGTTGAACCTTTTGTCGGTTCTTATGAAAAACTTAGCCAATGGAATTCCTTTGAACTTGGCTTGATGAATGAGGCCCATGATGACCCTAAACCACATAAATAAGCTTGAATTGAGGGCTTGAAAGTGGACTTAGCTTGAGCTTGAAGATTTCATACTTAGAAAAATTTGATGAAAGCACCCATAATTTAGTCTCACTGTCCGTACCAAGCTATACGAACCATGTAGTCATCCGTACCACTTCACTTAGAAAATTCTTCACAACAAAGTTCTGAGACGGTGATCCAATATGTGAAAAATTTTCACTCCGGAACCCATACGGAAGGGCCTCACAGACCGGTAAACACCAAATAGTCCGTGAGAGCGGCCGTACCACTTTGCTTGTTCTCAAAACTGTGGAGTCTCAAGCCCAAGGCTAGCATGTGGTCCACCACACGGTCTGTATGGCCTCACACGGACCATGTTGGCCTAAGTGTGGTATGCCTTGGTCTCAAACTCCACACTAAGGCCCTCACACCCCATATAAGGCTAAGGCTCACTTCAAGGAGGCTCCACACAATCCGTAAAGCACTACATGGACCGTGAAGGCTTCCATGAAAAGCCACTTTGGTCTTAAACTTTTTGGTACCAAATTTCCAAGCTCCATTGAAGTCGTACAATGTTCGTCTCCTTACAAAGGGTACCTGTTCTAGCTCTCTATTCTAAACCAAATCGATATAATAATGATATATACATTGAAGCCTACCCAAAACCTGGAAGTCAACTGTACAAAACTACAATAGACATATGGTCATATCATATACGTATATTAATGATCATAATAATATTCACAATCGGAGTGCCTCTACAAATACATAACACTATTTTACATGGCCAATGTGTGATACAAATGATGGCCATCAACACGAAGGAGACCACAAAGAAACAACATCTGAAAAAAGTCTCCAAAGTGTTCCCGAAGTTCCCGAACTCAACTATGACAGCCCGTACCTAGACCTGCACCATGGGAAGACATATAAGTAGGGATGAGTAGCAGAAAAGGCACCCAATATGCATCATTGACTGACTGAGTGAAACAGTAAACATACATAAAGCCCAAATATAAAGAGAACTATAGCAGTGTAGCAAAACAAACTTAGATCAAGGCACTGGCATGTCTGGAAACCCTCAAACCACCACTAAGCCAACCAAGGAAATGAACAACGATAATTGAACCAACTTAAGTGATGATCACGATAACCTGAACCAACCCAAGGGATAAACATTGATACCACTAATGAAAACTACGCAGGCTCATACCACAACTTCCCCCCAACTGAAGCATAGTGTTGTACGTGGGTGCAAGGCCCTAGAATCTATGCCAGTATGCCAAATGGGCCCCTATAAGCCTAAAAGGTACACTCATGCATAATAATAATACTGAAAAAAAGTAAAAGAACCCCTCTGAACCATCACAAAATCCTATAGAGCCATCATAGAATCCAGTAGACCTATCATAGTGTGCAACTTTTTACATCATCAATACAAGGGTCAGCATTATGTAGTTGTAAGGCTCTAGTATCTAAGCCTAAATACCTCCTAAGCCCCCTTAAACCTAGGAGGTACACCCACACACAATCTGGGAGTGACTAGGTGAGTGGATCCAGGTGTAAGTAATCATGGTGCCTTGTCTCAACCATCACAAGTCAATCAGGTCCTCGACCCTATGCCAGCACGTGGCACCCGATCTACAGTCGTTTGACCTGGCCTTCAGTCGAGCAGTCAGTCTAGGCTAGATGGTCTGACACTCAATATAATGGTAGGATGTATCCCGCGCAGGAGAAAAGTTCCCCTTACATAAATAATATTGTCTCATCTCAGGAAGCCAATCATAGGGCCCAGCCCCACAAAATATGAATCAACGCCCACGACCCAAATCTCATCCATTGCTTGGTCTGCAGAACTGGTATCTTTCGCTCAGCACTCAAGCGAGACCACTAGAACTCAGAACACGGGGTGTGTAACCCATGAACTCAGATACTTGGGTATGGCCGCTGGTGTTCAAACAACAATGGGTAATATCATCTAGGACTCGAGGTATCAATCAATCACTCACTCAACCAATCAATCCAGATCTGAAACTCCAAAGTCATATCATGCCCAAAGTGAATGTAGGCAACGACACTCTCAATGTAGGTATCACACTGTCTCAATCCAACCTACATAATTGCAATCACCACCTCTCTTAGATACATCAGATATCCCAAGATCAGATGAATTGAACTGATATATAACAACTGTCAATTATACATCAAAGTATATATATCACAAATCACTAGAGAATCATGCATCTCCAAGGACAAGTATACCATAACCTCGTCAATCACAAGTTCCCAGAGTAAAAATTGACCATTACAACAAATCACAAATATCCAGGATACCAAAACCCTGCCGAGTCATATATATACTGGAGTCAAGCTGCAGTCATATAATCAATCCACAGTCTCCTGGTCATCATATCTCAGTAGCAACAGGATATACATATTCATACAAGTAAGAATAAAGTCAGAATACATGCATGTCTCAGAACACTAGCCATAATCGACCTTTCTCAGACCCCTTCTCTATGTAAGGTAACTCATATGTTAATATTGGTATAACCTAAGCTATGGCCCAGGAGGCTACATAAAAATAAGGATGTCACCTATAAAATCATGATGTAGCCCAACTGCTATAAAGGATTTCACCCAAGGCAACCATTTGCCTGCCCATTGATAATGTGCCCTTCTTTAAACAGGGTGCTAGTTCCCAAGACAAACCCACATAGCTAGTGTTTCGTCACTGATAACCTCGGGAAACATGTAGGATATTGTCTGCTCCAAACATCGAGGGTCATATTCCTATCTCTAACCTATCAGTGGTTCAGTAGCAACACCTCTCATATCACATAATGCAAGGCTCCCTTTGGGATGCAACATACTTGTCACCAGAACATGGTGTGTCTCTCTGATCACTAACTAATGGCACAAGTACATAGTAGATAACTGCAACATACAAGATCATATAAACCACAAGGCAACACAGAATCATATTTAATTAGGTGATTTTACCAGAAGTACTCAGAAAAGATATATACCACATCATTCATATACATACCAACATGATAGAATTACTAGATTCAACACACAAGGTAGCATGTAATCATAGGTCAACCTCAATAGCTAGTATATTCTATTAGCCTCAGACCACACACACAAACAAGCAAGAGTCAAGTTCAATGACATACCTGTCATATGTTTACAGCTCCTGCCAACCCCTTTCAGGCCCTTTCGTAGTTATATAATATAAGAACTCAAGTAATATCGCAGCTATAGACATATACTCTACAACTCAATCCATAAACAACACACTTTTACACATTCCAACTGAAATATGCAATATTTCATCATAGTTTAGGGTTTAGAAAAATCTTAGCCTACCTAGTATCCGAACTCTCTTGCTTTGAGTCACACAAACCAAGTTTTTCCTCTTTAAATTGCTTCCCAATGTTGCTTAGCTATTAAAACATAAGTCACAAGATAATTATGACTTATTTAGATGTAAAATCTTAGGAAATGGGTGAAATTGTATCAATTATGACTAAAAGGGAGAAAATTGTGCCCACACCTAAAATTCTAAACCAATCCTAGAAAATTTATCCCAATATCACCCCGAGTCTATTGCTAGAAATACGGCCCAAATAGACCCCAGAAGACCGAGAAAAGGCCAAAAAAGAAGTTAAAAACTTTACCAGAAAAACATTCTTTTCAAAACTTTCGTGGCCAAAATTCTAAAAAACCGGACAAATCAGTGAACACCCAGCATACCAAAGTGTTCGTCTTGGAATGTAGGACAATTTAGACACAATTTCACTTAATTTTGCTAGGAAATAATTGAGATATTGCAATGTAAAATGTTTACTCATTCTTGATATATATTTCATATTTTGAATTCGACTTCATTATGATATTTCTCACAAAAATCTAAGTCGCGCAGAATTTTGAATCACTCAAATCAGATGAAAAATGAACTCAAAATCGTGGTGTGAAGTTGAGAAGGAAAATATATGTACACACATATATATCACTAATTTACTAGAAAAAGGTGCATATATATAGTAATATGTCCTGTTGACAGCTCGCTGCCACATGACAACGTAAGATTGCACCTTGTGGCAGCTTAGAATTGCCATGTCATCCACCTCTCATTCCATTAATTCTCAATCACTTTTTCGTCATTTCGGGCTCGTCCGAACTTCAATTTTTACAAATGAACTATGTAACCCTATGGATTTTGATGTTCTGGATCCAACGGTGCAGTCAAAATTTCAAATGAAGCTTCCTATTATAAATTGAGGGTCCTACCTTATCTTCAACTTTTAACCAAAAGCCCTTGAGGGAGTCAAATCATATCTGATATCCCTGGTATCAAATGAAGTGACGCCCTAGACCTAAATCACCATTTTAGAGCTACCCACACTATACAAATTCTCATCTAGGGCACTGTTCCCTAGGGTTTTGGCTGAGTAAACTATTAACTGGTTCCCGTGGCCAAATTTGCAATATAATTGCACTAAATATTCTTCTAGCATACTTTGATCATTCCAGAGCTAATGGAATCGTCAAAATTCCATGTATAGGCCATTTATTATGACTTTAGTCGAAAACTAACTGGATTGGTATAACTTCCTAATTAACTCAAAAATCCACATAACTCCTAAATAACCTGGCTAACTCCCAAATAATCACCCCAATCGTCCAAAGGTCACTTTACTCAAAGTCTAATCAACATAATAACAGGAAAACCATAGAAATAACCCGAAGGTCATTTCAACATCCCCTACTAATAAGACTTTTATCCGCAAATATACGAACATAGGCGTACCTATATGGTCCAATGCACACCACAAGTATACAATTCATAAGCATTTTGTGTATTCTACAATAATTCAGTTCCAACATCACTATATAGAAATCCCACCCACCCTCTATATATAACAGAGAATTGGCACAAAAATTCAACAAGAAAGTCTCAAGAATCAATTATTTTTCCCATCCGCTTAATTCGCTGACAAGTCATGAGGATCAGTCAACTAGACATACCTAACCTTACTAAGTCACTAGATATACGGGTAATCATGGTTGTCAAAATGCTCTAGTTGTTTACATATATGGGTTTTACTCCATTCCTGGCTTCCATATACAAGCGATTCCCATAACCAACCTCAAATAGACCACAGGCTAACCAAATAACTGTGGAGAATAGCTAATATGCTCTTATTCACACATAGGGAAAAATCCCCCTTCCATTTTCTGTTCGATGCACCTGGCATCGCTACCAAATACTCACTAATGTAGCAAATACCCAATAGGCTACCCACTCCAAAGACTCTTTGTACTTTCCTTCGTATCTAGACATTTGTATCTCACTTCTCAAACATGGTCCTCAGTAGCTATGATCATTCGACCCCTATTGAAATAACCCCAAGAAGTGCTTAAAAATGTGTCTCAGAGTTATTAGAATTTTAAAAGTTTAGATATCTAAAAATCCAACTTCATATTCTTATTTAAGGGGTTAAGATTAAGGAGGAAAGGGTCTAACCCCGATTAAAGAGCAAATGATTAGTAATTTTATTTTTTATAATTTTTCTTATCCAGAATTGATCCATGACAGTGTTGCGATGTGTAGCTATTGCAGACATGTGTTAATTTTGCCTCCGCAATAGGTTTTCTATGCGGACTAGACGCGAACCTATGTATTTTATTGCCAGTGATTTTTATCTTGGTCTAAGACTTTTGGGTCTTGTGGCTAAGTGTTCCCAAACATGTTTTTACCTATACTTAGACTTATTTCATAGTTATATCATTCAAAACATTCCCCAGTAGTCACCAAAATACTTAGAAAAATATTTACTCCCAAATTCAAGTCCCAAAACCCTCATCCGCATCTAAGGATTTCCACTCAAGCTTTTGGTCTCCATCTCCAATCTTCATCAAGTTCATCTCCAAAGCTAAGTTATATGACTTTTGTTTCATGGGTTCTTTTAACCCATGATATCCAAGCCTCCCATTACTCAAATTGCATGATTTGAAGTTTATTTACAAATAGGTCTTGCATTTTATGAAATTCACTGCACACTATGATGAAGCTATGCGAAATAGTGTCTGTTTTGCTATATTTTGAGCTATAAAACTTGGATCTATTATAATATTTGAGGAGGAGTTTTGATGTATACTTCTTGAGGGTGTTGCAAGGTGTTAATTGATGGTTTTACAATGGATTTTCTTGCATGATTTCACTCTTGAATTGCATGATTTCACTCTTGAATTGCATGATTTTATACTAGCATTACACACCCTCTAAGTGTTTGACAAAATATCCAGACGTAGTTTCTTGAGGAATTGAAGGTCTAAAGCATATCTTATGAGTTGAATGACTTTAGGATGATGAAATGAATGTTTATATGAGTTATATTTATGAGAAGTATCTATGTTATTATACAATGACCATGACTTGTTGAGGAAGTGCTACACCTTTACTACCTTGGTGAAGGGTGTGATGTCCATCAACCATTGTTGAGGGGTTGATACCTAGACCACCTAATTGGAGGGTGTGATGTCCATTAACCCGTAAGGAGTTGATACATTGACCACCAAATTGGAGGGTGTGATGTCCATTAACCGGTAAGGGGTTGATGCCTTGGCCACCTAAATGGAGTATGGGATGTCCATTAACTGGAAAGGGGTTGATACCTTGGCCACCTAAATGGAGGGTGGGATGGCCATTAACCATTGTTGAGAGGTTGATACCTTGGCCACCTTGATGAAGGGTGTGATGTTCATCTACTGATTAAGGGATATATGCCTTGATCACCCTCCAAGGGGGTGCCAAACCTTGGATTCTAAGCACTAGTTGCTTGTTCTATGATGATGGTGTCCTTCTACTTATGTATTATGATTTATATACACATGATTTTACTTCAAGAGTCATTCATACATGTCATATCATTACTATGATATCCATTATTTATGTTTATGCATTTTGATTATGTTACCTATCTCTTGTTGCATTGCATCATACATACTTAGTACATTCAAACATACTAATGCATACTCTATGCCTACAAGATATTACCATGTAGGAACCGGAGCTCCATTTGGTCATCACCACATGGCTAATGGCTTTCATTCAAGCTAGTTTGTGAGTCCTCATGTTCGAGGGAGATATATATGTTCTTATGCTATGTATTGAAGACTATCTTTCCTTTTTGGTACACTTCGACTATAGGGGTGATCCAGTTGCTTGTCTTGGCCCCCACTAAGTTCTATGTTAGAGGTGTTGTTGGAAAAATATGTATTACGCTTAAGCTTTGACTCACTTATGTTATTTAATTATTTAAATATGAGTCTCTCTCCCATAGTCCCAATTTCCCTTGTTTATGTTTCTTATGATGAACTATCTTGCTTCTGCGACCAAGGATGTCTGATGATATGCTATGAGGCTTATTTTTAGGGTTCTTTTAGGTTCCCCATTCACCGGTCATGCCTAGGCTCTAGGCTTGGATCGTGACAAATATGTTATCAGAGCACTAGGTGATAGATCTTTGGAGTCCGACATACTGCGTTGATTAGTGTCTTATTGATGGTTGTGTTGTGCACCACAACTATGAGTAGGAGGCTATGAGATGTTTTATGAAAAGTTTTCCTTCTTCATTTTCTATGTCATGCTATAGAGTTAAAGTAAGTTTTCCCCCTAATGATTATTCTTTGATATGCTAGTTGATCATGCCTAACGCAAGAGGAAGAAAGACCCTTACACCCGAAGGACAACCGACCTACTCTACTCCCCAAGCTCCTCAAGGTCGATAAGGTGGTTAGAACTCCTTATTGATTGTGATATGAGTGTACATTATTTCCCCGTTGAGGCTAATTTATGGTTGATGCTCTAAGTGGGGTGCCCATAGGTAGCCTAGCATATGTGGATGATGGTGACAAGGAGGTGACTAGAGATGTCTATCGGTTGGCTAGATTGGGGTTAGGTTGGAGGAAGTTGAGCATGGTGGTGTAGTATTCTTGATGGTTCCAGATCTTCATTGGTTAAGGAGGTCTAGTTTAAGCAAGACCTTTATTCTGCCTTATTAGAGTTGGAAGTTTTGGGTGGAAAGATGGTAGAGATGAGGTTATCTCCTAAAGGGGAGATGGTGGTTTATGGCAATAAGTGGAATAGGTGTGGTTAAGGTTGACAAATGAGTTATGGTTGTGAGTCCTTTTATAGTATAGGGGATGTTGGTATGGCTGCATATGGATGGAATTTGCCTAGGGATATGATTATGGTTTGTTCGGTTCTTCTTGATTCAAGGTTGATGGGATTTGTTAGTGGCTCTAGTGCTATAGGACCCTTTGAGATGGTGGGTGATGTGGAGGATAAGTTGACTTAGGAGAAGGTCTAAATGGAGGTGTGGGTGGATAAGTGAAGAAGTTGACAAATATTGATGTAGTGTTTGTCAAGGCCCTTTTAGTGGAGTCGTCTATTCATATGTGTCTCTTGGGGACCTGGCGTGAGCATGGGAGAAGAAATATCAATATCTCTTTCATTCTATTCAAGATTATGATAACACGTCAAGTCCATTTCTATGATTCCAAGTCTTATGTTTCAGCTCTATGTCATTCATATACATTCATATTTAAGGTTGCAAATTTATGATGACTTTACACTTATGTTGAGATTTTGATAAGAGTATTTTAAATGTAATGTTGCATTCTTGTCGGGGCTGATTTGTTTATGATCACTCCTGTCTTGTACGTCTCTTTTACATTCGGGGACGAATGTTCCCAAGGGGGAGATATTGAAACGACCCCAAAAAGTGCCCGAAAATGTGCCTTAGAGTGCCCATAATTTTAAATTTCATATAACTCAAAATTCGTGTGTGATATCAAAAATTTGACTTTATATTTTTATTCAGAGGGTCAAAATTAAGGGGTAAAGGATCTAACCCTGATTTAAGAGAAAACGATTAGCAATTTTATTTTTTATTATTTTTCTTATCCAAAATCGATCCACGACAGTTTCGCTACGCACAGCTATCGCGGACATGCATGAATTTTTCCTCCGCAACAAGTCCACATTGCAGACCAGACGCAGACTTGTGTATTTTGTTGCCAGTGATTTTTATCTCGGTCAAAGGCTTTTGAGTCTTGGGTCTAAGTGTTCCCAAATGTGTTTTTACCTATACTTAGCCTTATTTCACCCTCATATCATCCTAAATATTCCCCAATACTCACCAAAACACTTAGCCAAATATTTAGTCCCAAATTCAAGTCCCAAAACCCTCATCTGGATCTAAGGATTTCCACTCAAGCTTCAAGTCTCCATCTCCAATCTTCATTAAGTTTATATCTAAAGCTAAGGTATGTGGGTTTCTTTCATGGGTTCCTTTCACCCATGATATCCAAGCATCCTTTTACTCAAATTTCATGATTTAAAGTTGATTTACAAATGGGTCTTGCATATTATGAAATTCACTACACACGATGATGAAGCTGTGTGAAATACAGCCTGTTTTGCTATATTTTGAGCTATGAATCTTGGATCTATTCTAAGTGGAGGGTCTTGCAAGTTGTTGATTGATGGTTTTACAATAGATTTATTGCATGATTTCACTCTTGACTTGCATGATTTTTACACTAGCATTACACACCCTCAAAGTGTTTGACAAAATGTCCGATGTGGTTTCTTGAGGAATTGAAGGTCCAAAACATGTCTTATGAGTTGAATAACTTTATGATGATGAAATGAACATTTATATGAGTTATATTTATGAGAAGTATCTATGTCATTATACAATGACCTTGCCTTGTTGAGGGGGTGCTACACCTTGACTACCTTGGCGGAGGGTGTGATGTCCATCAGCCATTGTTGAGGGGTTGATACCTTGACCACCTAATTGGAGGTTGTGATGTCCATTAACCCGTAAGGGGTTGATACTTTACCACCTAATTGGAGTGTGTGATGTTCATTAACCGGTAAGGGGTTGATGCCTTGGCCACCTAAATGGAGTGTGGGATGTCCATTAACTGGCAAGGCGTTGATGCTTTGACCACCTAAATGGAGAGTGAGATGTCCATTAACCATTGTTGAGAGATTGATACCTTGGCCACCTTGATGAAGGGTGTGTGTTCATCAACAGATTAAAGGGTATATACCTTGATCAGCCTTGGATTCTGAGCACTAGTTGCTTGGTCTATGATAATGGTCTCCTTCTTCTTATGTATTATGATTTGTATAAGCATGATTTTACTTCAAGAATCATTCATACATGTCATATCATTACTATGCTATCCATTGTTTTTGTTTATGCATTTCGATTATGTTGCCAATCTCTTGTTGTATTGCATCCTACATACTTAATACATTCAAACGTACTAACTATGCCTATATGATATTACCATGTAGGAACCAGAGCTCCATTTAGTCATCATCCCCCCACTACATGGCTACTGGCTTCTATTCAAGCTAAATGGTGAGTCCTCATGTCCGAGGGCAATATCTATGTCCTTATGCTATGTATTGAAGACTATCTTTCCTTTTTGGTATTTCAACTATGAGGGTTAGCCCGGTTACTTGTCATGGCCCCCACTAAGTTCTATGTTAGAGGTGTTGTTGGACAAATATGTATTATGCTTAAGCTTTGACTCATGTTGTTCAAGCTATTTAATGAGTCTCTCTCCCATAGTCCCAATTTTCCCTTATTTATGTTTCTTATGATGAACTATCTTGCTTCTACGACCAAGGATATGTGATGATATGCTATGAGGATTGTTTGGGGTTCCTTCGTGTTCCTCATTTGACGGTCACGTCTGGGCCCTATGATTGGGTCGTGACACCTATTAAGTCGCATTTAATAATCAACCCGTGGAAAAAACATATAATAGTAGCTGCTAGTGCTAACAAATCACCAAATTCATGCTATACAACACAATAGTCAGCCTTACAATCACAGTCTTCCACTCATAATTGCCATAAAAGATTGAGGTACAACCAGAATGTCCTCCACCACAACCTCCCTTAGCAATATTAGACAATCATCTAAACTCAATGAAATTGTACTAGAGTACATGTAACTCACCCAAAATACATCGGTGCAAAATAAATTCGTGGAAAGTAAAATATATAACATAACAAGTTAGAGGTAGGGCGAGCTCAAATGCAACCAGTTCAACCCATTTTGAAACCTCATAGGGCTGACATATCAGGACCAAGCTCGCCTTGTATTTCAATCGGCATGACTTCTCTCAGAGGTGACACCTTCAGTACTGCTCTGTTCCTAATCTCAAACTGTACAAATCGACATCCATGGTTAGCATAATCCCTAGTGCCAACTCAAAGCTATTCTCAATCTATCTCGAACACATTGGATCTTGGCTAAGGCATCCTGTAACAAGTCTATACCATATGGGCCTTGCACTGTATTCTCAAACCAGCTAACTGGAGTGCCACATCGATTATCACGACCCAAGCCTAGGTCCTGGACATGACATGACAAATGAGAAGTCCGAAGATAACACAAATAAGCCTCTTGATCGTAACATGCGCATATCCTTGGTTGCGGAAGTAAGATAGACATAAAAAAGATCATTTGATAAAAGGGAAATGGGTCTAAGGGAAGTCTTTCTTAAATGTAGCAACGTAAGAAGAGTCAAACGTGAAAGCATAAACATAGTATCCAACAACACCTCTACATTTAGAATGGAGCGGGGGCTAAAACACTCCCCGGGATAACCCTAATAATAACAAGTGTTGAACATAAATAAATAGTCTTCAAATAGCATGAAATGAGTAGATATTGTCCTCGGAGTTGAGGACTCACCAAAGCTTGCATTCAAAGGATCATACTAGCCACGTGGTAGAAGATGGTCAAATGGAGCTCCGGTACCTACATGGTGATATCATGTAGGCATAAAATATACATTAGTACGTTTGAATGTACTAAGTGTGTAGGATGCAATGCAACAAGACATAGACCAATATATTCAAAATGCATAATCATAGGCAATGGATAAGTATAATCTCAATATGGCATGCATGATCAATGCTCAAAGTAAAACATGCTTATAAATCATTCAACTTGCATAGTACGTCATATATTTATGGGAGGAGACCTTAACCATCATAGAACAAGTAGCTACAACTTGGATTCCAAGGCATGACTCTCCCTTGGTCAGGAGGCACGGGCATGACATCCCCCAGCTAGGTGTGGTCTGCTTCCCAAGGCAAACCAAACATGATAACATGAACTAGATGGATTCACTAGTATAGCAAGGGTAATAATCATAATCCTATGGTGACATATAGTTTAGAGAAAAAAGACGTTATGTAAGGATCCCTTGAGTTGAACCCCTATCTTAAGCCTCAATCAGTGCTAAGTCTAATATCATGGAATACTAGAAATAATCATAACTTGTATAACTTGTAAGAAATATGAAACATGATTGGAGTAGCTCTTGAAACATGCCCGACCTCTGTTAGTGAGTCTAACTTGAAATATGAGACTAGAACATAATCATACATGAACCCTTGCTTAAACATGAATGGCTCACAAGAGGTAAAATCCTTGAAACAGGGTTTAACTTTTAACACGTAAAATCATAGATAATTTCATTGATTCAATACATACTTGAAAGCCGTTAATCATCATATAGTCACTTGAGTTGTAAATCATGAAATAGATCATCAATAACTTGAAAATTCTTGACTTGACATTTTATCAAACACATAGTGGGTTCATGATACTTGTTCAAAATCATGCAATTCAAGAGTGAAATAGGATGATTAAACTTAATGCAAATCAACCCACCAATACGTAGTAAAACCCTCTTGTAGGGTACCTTAAAATCCATCATCAAAACTCATAATTGATCATAGTTTCATAGCTAAAACATGCATAGTCTCAATAGACAAAATCAATTCATGGAATAAAGTTGAAATAAATAGCCATGCATAATCAATCAATACATTATAAAACACCAACATAATTTATACTCATAATCCATAATAAGAGATACCCATAGATAATACTACTTGAAAACATGCAATTTGCATAAAAAGGAAGATTGGGCTCCATGGGTGAAAGGACCCAATTGATTAAGCTGACATACCTCAAAATTGGGTTTTCTTGAGTTGAGTTTGAATTGAATCTTTGAGTTCCAAAGTTAAGCTTGAAATCATTGAATTTGGAATGAGATATTTAGTTAAGTATTCGCAAGGTTTTTGTGTGGGTTTTGAGCTATATAGATTTGAAAAATGCCTAAGAATAGGTGTTTACACGCATAATTGGGGATGGGGCTAAGAACCCAATGCCCTTGGTTGACACAGAAAAATTAAGGAAAACTTTGTACTGTTCCGCATTTGGTCGTGATGTGGACCAAGTGAGAAGGAAGGATTTACACTACTCTGTGCCCCTAGCTCATTGCGGCTAGGGTGCGGATGCGCTCTGGAATTCGTAATTTTGTTAAAATTATTTTTTGCTATGGGTCCTCCAATATCCGGGTTATACCCATTTCCCACTCAATTTTTATCAGAATCAAGAATATGATGTTGAGTTTTCGATATCACACAAATATTTTGAGATATATGGAAATTACGATTATGGGCATTTCGAAGCACATTTTTAGGGCATTTTATCGATCACCACAAAATAGTAACAAGTGAATTTTCCCCTAGGGCAAGATCAAAATCGAGGAAATCCGGCATATCACTCGATCTGTGTTTCAAAATCCTGAGGGATCACCACACTAAATCTCCCACTAATAAAAGGGACAGTTTATTACCTTAATACTTGACCAAGGATAAAAGAAATTTAGAAGCCATACTCAAGTAAATGAGGGGCTATGAAAAACATCTAACTCTGTATAACCATAACCCAGGTGCCAGGCAATTCGGAAAAATGGTCAACACTCCCACTGGCAAGCACAACCAGGAATTTGAAAAACACTACCCTATCCAGCTAACAATTATAGCAAGTCCCTAGGGCGGAATGGCCGGTAGCTCAACCGATAAAGCATCAATATCCCATCCAATAATAAACAATGTAACTAAGCCTCCAGGCATAACATTTATCTCATAATGTATTCACCCAAAAATTCAAGTAATCGCATATAAATAAGATCATCACAATAGAATCATAACTATAGAGGCATAAGGTGTAGCCAAGGGTATGATCGACAACGGACCTCTCAAATACTATATATGCTAGTGTCTGACTGCCCACTCTAGTAGGCAAGCGTCAAAATGGTCATGTGCATAAATCACATGGTTTGGCTTATATTCATCCACCAACAGGGTATAATTATAAGATTGGCAACAAATACTCAGAATCCTACTTGGTACACATGCTCATCAACATCAGAAAGCCCAACAAGGCAAACCATTAGGTAAATAACTGAATACAAATATCCGAAAGGCACCTATTCTTAACCTTACCTCAGTCATAACTTATCTCTCCCTCAGGATAACTATCAAGAGTGCTCACAGCCTATATAGCCTTTAACCAGCTGCTAACATACAAATATAGTATCACAGAACTCCATGCACAACAACATCTTGCATAACGCAATAAATAGCCACCACCAATTAAGAACAGATCGTGAAGCCTGTCTCTGAGGTTCTCCACAACCTCAATGCTTGTAGGCTTCCTATCTGGCTATTACAACACGAGGACGTCCCTCCCCTTCTCAATGGGCTCTGGGAGTACTCCCTATCTAGGAGTACTGGCGTAGAACTTCCCCTGCCCGGTATCTGACTTCTATGTGGCATCCACGTGAAGAAATGAACAGAGCCAAATTCTCTAAAATTGAAGAACCATTGACAAGACACACAAATAGAATCAATAACATAAAAAAGTTCCTAAACATCCTGTAGCCTAATAGAGATAAGTCAAAGATGTCTCTGCACCCATCCACAGGACTCCACTAGGCAGTAGCCTTATACAACTGAGACTACTGAACCTTAAGCTCTGATACTAGCTTGTCACGACTCAGTCCCGATTATGATGGCGCCTGCTAGGTACTACCTATAGGCAAGCCAATTCCCAAACCAAGGGTACCTATCCTAGCTCTCTAGTCCAAACCAAATGGACACAATAATAATAATAATATACGCTGAAACCTACCTAGAACCTGGAAACCAATTGTATAGAGCTATAATAGACCCAAGGACATACCATATATGTATATCAATAATCATAATAATATAAATAAGCAGAGTGCCTCTACAAATACATAGCACTACTGTATAAGACCTTTGCCTTGATATAAATGACCATCAATAGGAAGGAGACTGTGAAGAAACCAGATCTGCCAATGCTCACCAAAAGTCACCTGAGCGCTCCTGAAGTTCCCCAACTCAGCTATCACAACCCGTAATTGGACCTGCACCATGGAAAGATACAAAAGTAGGGGTGAGTACCAAAAAAGGCACCCAGTAGGCATTATTGACCGGTCTAGTGAAACTTTAAACATATAAAAAGCCCAAATATAAAGAGAATTGCAATAGTGTAGCAAAACAAACTCAAATCAAGGCATAGACATATCTGGAAATCCTCAAACCACTACTGAGCCAACCAAGGAGATGAAAAATTGTAAATAAACCAACCTAAGTAATGAACATCGATACTATTGACAAAAATTACGTAGGCTCATAAACACCAGTTGGGCTCTAATAACCCAAAAGGTACACCCGCGAACAATAATAATGCCGACAAAAATAAAACAATCCCTTAGAACAATCACAGAATCTCATAGAACCATCACAGAGTACCATAGACCAATCACAGAGCCCAACTCTCCACATCATCAAAACGTCAATTGTTGTGGGTGTAAGGCCCTAGTATCTAAGCCTGGATGTTTTGAGCCCCTATAAGCATAGGATGTACAACCACGCACAATAAGGTTATGAATATATGAGTAGATCTATGGGTAAGTAATCATGGGGCCTCGCCTCGACCATGAAAAGTCAATCAGGTCCTTGTCCTTTTGCCGGTACGTGGCACATGATCCATAGTCCTCTAACTTGGCATCCGATTGAGCAATTAGCCTGGGCCAGATGGTTTGACACTAAATATAATGGTGGGACATATCCCTGGCAAGAGAAAGAATCCCACTCGCATATATAATAGTGTCTCATATCAGGATGTCAATCATGGAGCCTATCCCTACGGAATATCAATCGAGGTCCTCGACCCCAATCTTAATCGACACTTGCTCTACAAATCGATATCCATCACTCGGTACTCAGGCATGACCATCGGAACTAGGAACATGGGGCATATAACTCATGAACTTGGATATTCGGGCATGCTCACAGGTGCTGAAAAGCAATTGGGAATGCCATCTAGGACTTGAAGTATCAATCAATCAATCAGTCACTGATGCAATCTATCCAAATCAAGAACTCCAAAGTCATATCATGCCCAGAATGAATGTAGGCAATGAAACTCTCAATCAAGGTATTGTACAATCTCAATCCAACCTAAATAATTTCAATCACCACCTCTCTTAGATACAACAAATACCCTAAAATTAGATGAACTGAACCAACACACAATAACTCTCAATAATACACCAATGTATATATATCACAGATCACTGTAGAATCATGCCTCCCTAAGGCCAAGTATATCATGACCTCATCAATCACAAAATCCCAGATTAAACATAGACCGTTACGACAAATCATAAATATCTATGATACCAAAACCCAACCGATTCGTATCTACACTAGAGACATGCCGCAAAATGACATATAATCAATGCACATTCTCTTTCTCACGATATATCAGTAGCAATAGGCTATACATATTCATACAGGTAAGAGCAAATTCAGAACACTTGCCTATCTGGGGCATTAGCCCATTTTTGGCCTTTCCCAGGCCCTTTCTCTGTGTAAGCCAACTCACAGGGCAACATCGGTATAACCTAAGCTAAGACTCAAGAGGATAGATAAATGGAAGGAAATAACCTACCCAAAATCATATCGAAGCCCAGTACCGATCAAGGATTTCTCCCAAGGCAACCATGTGCTTGCCCACTGATATTATGCCCTTCTAAACACAATGCTAGTTCCCAAGACTAACCCACATAGCTAGTATTTCACCACATATAACCTTAGGAAATGCATAGCATATAGCCTACACCGAGCTATTAGGGTTACACTCCTATCTCTAACCCGCCAGTGGTTTAGTAGCAACACCTCTCGTATCAGAGAATGCAAGGGTCTCTTAGGGGTGCACTATACCCATCCTAGAATATGGTGTGTCTCTCCAGTCATAAACTAGTAGCATGAGTACGTAACAGATAACAACAATATACAGGGTCACATAAACGACACAGAAACACAGAGTCATGTTTAATCAAGAAATTCTACCAGAAGTACTCAAAAAATATATAGATAACTACAACTACATCATGCATACACATACCAACCAGATATAGATACTAGATTTAGCATACAAGGTAGCATGTAATCATAGGTCAACCTTAATATCTAGTATATTCTATTAGCCTCAGGACGCACACACAAGCAAGAGTCAAGCTCAATGTACATACTTATCATATGTTCACAGCTCCAGCTAACCATTTTCAGGCCCTTTCATAGTCATATAATGTTGAACTCAAGTAATATAGCAGCTTCAGCCAACATAATGCTCAATACAACAATTTCCATCCTACAACATTATCTATATATACAACACATAGATCACATCTAGCCATATACAAGATATACTCTACAACTCAATTTATAAACAGTACATTTCTACACATTCCAACTCAAATATGCAAGCATTTCATCTCATTCTAGGGTATAAAGAAAACCTAGCCTATCTGGCATCTGACGTCTCTTACTTTGAGTCAATCCATCCAAGTTTTTCCTCTCCAAATCGCTTAAGGCTTTTTAGTTGTTAAAACATAAGCCACAAGATTGTTATGGCTAATTTGGTTGAATAATCTCAGGAAACGAGTGAAATTACATCTATTATGACTAAAATAGGAAAAATCAGGGGCCACAGTCAAAACTCCAAACTAATCCTCAAAAAATGATCCCCACATCACCCCGAGTCCATAGCCAAAAATTTTACCCTAAACAGACCCCAGAAGACCAAGAAAAAGCCAAAAATTAAAGTTAAGGACTTTACGAGGAAAACATTCTTTTAAAAACTTTCTAACAAAATTCTTAAGAACTGGACAAAATCAGTGAACACCCAACATACCAAAGAGTTCTACTCGAAACGTAGAATAATTTAGACACAAAACTCACTAAATTTCACTAGGAAATGTTTGAGTTATTACAATGTAATATTTTCACTCATTCTCGATATATCATCAACGAAAAGTAGAAATTTACCTCGAAATATGTGTCAAATCCCAAATACGACCTCACCTTCATGTTCCTTGAAAAAATCTAAGTCACATAACATTTTGAATCACTCAATCGAATGGAAAATGAGCTCAACATCGTGGTGCAAAGTTGAGAAGGAAAATATACATACGTATGGCAATATGTATGGGTTACATATATATATATATATATATATATCACTAATTTCCTTAAAAAAGATGCATATATATGTGTTGCTGACACTCTCATCCTCCTTTCTTCCAATTAATCCTTCATCTCTTTTTCGGCATTTTGGGGTCGTATTATGCTGATTTTTGCAAACGAACTATGTGACCCTATGGATTTTAACATTTTTGATCCAACAATGTAGTCAGAGCTTCCAATGGAGCTTCCTACAATAAAGTGAGGGACCTACTTCTTTATCTACAACTTTTAATGGAAAGCCACCGGGGGTTCAAATAACATCCGGACCTCGCTGGTATCAAATGAAAGGACGCGCTAGACTAAAATTGTCATTCTAGAGCTAACCACGCTATCAAAATTCTCATTTAGGACAGGATTTTCAAAGGCCTTGACTGGGTCAACTATTAAACGGTTCTCATGGCCAAATTTTCAACCTATAGTATAATTCCACCAGACATTCTTCTAGCCTAATTCGACCATTCCAGAGCTAATGGAATCATCATAATTCCATTCTGAGGATGTTTACTAGGACTTTATCCAAAAACAGATTTTATGGGTATAACTTCTCAATTATCTCAAAAATCCACATAACTCCCAAATAACTCGACAAATAATCACTCCAATCATCCCAAGTTCACTATAGACATGATACAATCAACATAATAACGACAAAACCATAGAAAAGACCCAAAACATCATTGCAAAAGCTAGCATCACTGTCAATACTTTTTGTTATCTTCTTTCAACATATCCCAACAACCTTTTCTAATTATAGAAGCATGGTATGACTCTTTTGAGAAGATGTCAAGCCCGGGAGGGTATCTTTGGCATTGCCAGCACTCAGAGATTATTTCAAGCGAACCACTTTTCCTTATCACATTCATTCAATAACAATCTAAAAATGGAAGACATCAATGATCAAGAATACTTAATGATGAACAATAATAACTTGATAATCAAAAGCCAAAGGCCAAACAATCTATCAATCAACGATGTAAAGATATGTATGAAAGAAACTAGCCAAAAATAAATCCCAGTCATGACTCGACAGTCTAGTCTATGAATATTTTAAAATCATTTGATTAAATGGTGCCAATGAGGGGTCAATGACTACATCAAAATAGATTAAAACAAGTCTAAACTTAAAGCTAGAATAGAAACATGACATCCTCCGAAAGCAGGGGAGGACTCACCAATCAGTTGAATGCAAATGAGTCCTCAATACTGTTGATGACCGGTAGTACCTATCTATGCATCATAAAAAGATACAAGCCTAAATGGATGTCAGTACATGAAATGTTTGAGTATATAAAATAGAAGAATGAAACATGTAAAGATAGGATAAAATCAACCCAAATAGCTCAACTCAAGAAGTAGAAAACTCAATCATCAAGTCAAGCGTCTAAAGTATGAATACAGTTTAGACAATGATCACTCATATACCATCTAATCCAATACACTCAGGGCATTCACAGGATTTCTCTATTTCAAGAAGCTTGTTTCAACGTTGCAATCATCTTGAGTATATTGAAGAGGAATTTATAACTAGTGAAGGTGGGTGTGTAAAATGGTTGCACAATGGGGCTTATAGGATGCCCTTTCTTTGTGGATCTCTAAGTCAGGAGTTCTCCACTTTCTATTAAGGGTAAAAATCATAATAAGGCCCGATTCTTCTAAGTGATGATGAGGAGTTTGAAAAGGACTTTAAAGGTTTATAAAGAAGATTTTGATTATCCTACAAATGATCATATTGGGCAAGATGTGAGTTATGAAAGGAAAAAAGGAATGATGGAGCTTTCAGAGGTGAGGAAGTTCAGTCCAGGAACTAGTGAGGAAATTTATGATAGTTTGGAAAAGGAGACTTGTGACACCCCATAACTTAATTCTTATATGTACCTATATTTAAGACTCATTCTTATGCGTGGGAAGTGGATTATGGTCATAAGAGATCTCTAGTACTTAGCCGAGTTCAAAAATTTCCTATAAATTAAGTTTCTGGCGTTAGATTATACAAGGTTCAACTTTAAATGACAATAATTCTTAGAACACAAAGAATTAGGTGGCCCATGACCTTCCAAATGAAATGTCCTAGAATTCACTTTCCATGCCACTTATTTCACCTTATTTGGAGTTTGAAGTCAAAAGTTATGGTCATTTTTACTACAAACTGCCAAAGCAGAGTTTAACTACTGACAAACTTATGGGTCTTGGTTTAATTGACGACCTGTACTATAAACTCATGGAAAAACTCCATAAAATCAATTTTGAGTCCCAAACTTGACGGACCTAACTACAGGTCATAAGTTCTTCTACGGGCCGTAGATTGGGCTTGTGAATTCAATCTAGAGACCCTGAAATCTTGCCCAAAACTTTATGGATTGGTTCGTATGGGCCATGGAAGTTTCTACGGCCCATAGTTAGGCCTATAGACATCTTTGAAAACATTTTTAAGAGGGTTATCTTGGTCTTTTTCCACCCTTTCAAAGCCTTGACCTGTTGTTTTTATACCTAAATAAGTCCTTAAACATAATCATTCAACTTTTTGCCAAAACGCCTTCTCCAAATTAGAGCATGGTTTCAAGGGAGAAAAAGCTAGGGTTTGAAGAGGATCATGTGAGTTCTTCCAAGTCATTCCAAGACGCAAAATTTCCATGTATTTAAGGCTAGCTAGAACATGGATTTAGTTCTTCCATGTGCCCAAAAACCCAAACCGTTGGAGTTGTGAAGAAATTGAGTTTTTCATAAATATTTCTTGAAGGTTTTTCTTAAGTTCTAATGTATTCCTATATTATCTTGTATGACTTATAGTTTTTATGAATTAAATACTTGAAATGGATGATTTTATTTTTCTATATGAACCCCACAAAAATTCTTGTTATTTTACATATTGCACTTAAATGGGTATGCATGAGTATAATTTGAGCTTTAAGAGTCTAAGAGTTCCTAAATGCATTAACCATACTCTTGTTTGTTGAATATTCTTATGTTGGATTGATAGATAATAGAGGGTCATTATGAGTCAATAAGCTAAATCATAAAAGAATGTTCGTAACTAAAGAGTTGATAGTTGATGAGTTGAATTGAGTTGACAAATGCCTAATGAGACTAGAAGAATGAGAAACTATACGGTTGATGTCTTATAAGCATATTGAATCTTGGGTGGAGTATTGATCACCTAATTAAGTAAAAAGTAAATCTAACTCGAACTTAATAACTACGTAGCCGACATAGGAGAGGATTGAACTGTAAAGCCAGATCTTTCCTATTATCTCAAAAAGAGGACTTTACGTTACTAATTTTGGATCTATTGATAGGGTATCCTTTACATTTGCATGGTATTAGATCGATGTGGAAACGACGTCACTTTGATATATCATCACTGGATCATAGGTGATGGTTATCTGTTAGAGAAACTCCCAAATAGGCCTTGATATATAGTACTATGAGTGGATTGGACTAGATGGTACATGAGTGGTGATTGTCTAAACTGCATTCTTACTTTTGACTATTGAATTATTGATTGAGTTTCCTACTTCACGAGTTGAGTTATTTGAGTTGATGTTATTCTATCTTTCCATGTTCGATTCTGCCATTTTACATATTTGTATATTCCACGTACTTACATCCATTTGAGCCTGTATAATTTCATGATTCAAAGACAGGTACCAACGATCATCAATAGGCATGTTGTTGAGGACCTATTTGCTTTTAGCTAGTTGGTGAGCTCTCCCTTACTTTCAGAGGATATCATGTTCTTTTTTGCTTTGAGTTTAGACATATTTTATTCTATTTTGAGGTAGCCATGGCCCTGTGTTAATGTGATTGCTATATTGTTTCACTGACTAGACTGCTGAGTTGTGACTGGAATATGTTTTGGCTAGTTTCTTTCATTCTAGTCTTACTCAGGTTGATTGCTATATTGTTTGGCCTTTGATTATCAAATCTTTACCACCTTCCATTAAGTATTTATTGATCATTGATGTCTTCCATTGTTAGTTATGATTGGATGAGTATGATGAGGACAAGCAGTTATCTTGGGAGCTAGCAATAGTTTCTGAGTGCCGGCTACACCAATGATTCCCTCCCGGGAGTGCCAAGACTGATCCTGATGAAGATTCAACTAATAATTTATATGATAGACGCTAGACTATAAAATTTATTTTCTATTAAAATTTATAGCATGTGTGCATCTCAATATTTGTTTGAGCATGCACTTGATTGTTTGAGTACACACTTAATTTTTGAGTACATCATATATTTCAACTTGAAAAATTATTACTTACTAGATTATTCAAATATGTATTATATATTTGTAGTAATTATTTTCTAATATTTACCCAAGTGGATATTTTTATCAAGAAGTTAAACATTCATAGTCATAGACTTATGTTTGGGACAACGGGGTGTATATATACATAATGTCACGACCCAAGCCTAGAGCCTAGACGTGACACAATGAATGGGAACCCGAAGGGACCCAAATAAGCCTCTTAGTATATCAATCACACATCCTTGGTCGTGGAAGTAAAATAATAACAACAAGAGATATAATGAAAAGGGAAGCAAGACTAAGGGAAGCCTTGATATTTATAAAAGCATAAAAGAGTCGATCTCATAGCATGAACACATCAATTATTCCAATAACACCCCTAACATAGATTAGAGAAGGGGCCAAGACACTCTCTGGGCTCACCTTTATAATAATAAGTTTTCAACATGAATAAGTCTCAACGTAGCAAGAGTAGTAAAAATAGTGTCCTCATACTAGAGGACTCACCAAAGCTTAACTCCAAAGCACCAAATTAGCCACATTGAGGATGATCGAGAGGGGGCTCTGGTCCCTACATGGTAACATCATGAAAGTATAGAGTATGAGTTAGTATGTTTGAATGTACTAAGTATGAAGGATGCAATGCAACAAGACATAAGCCAACGTAGTCAAAATGCATAATTATAAGCAATAGATAAGTATAATATCAATATGGCATGCATGATCAATAATTAAAGTAAAACATGCTTGTAAATGATATAATTTTCAAAATATATATAACATGGGTGGGAAGAGACCACAACCATCATACACCAAGCAAACCACTACTTGGAATCTAAGGCATGTCGCCCCCTTGGAAGGTGATTGAGGTATCCACCCCTAAACAAGGTGATTGGGAATGTCACCCGCCAACAAGGTGATAGAGATATCCACCCCTCAACATGGTGATTGGGCATGTCACCCCCCAAGAAGGTGATTAAGGTATCCACCCCGAACATGGTGACTGGGTATGTCACTGCCCAACAAGGTGATCGAGGTATCCACCCCTCAACATGGTGATTGGGCATGTCACCTCCCAATAAGGTGATTGAGGTATGTTACCCCCTCAACAAGGTTATTGGCAATGTCACCCCCCCTCCCAACAAGGTGTGATCTACTTGCAACACCATAGATAATTTTCATGAATTCAATGCATACATGCTAGCCCTTAATTATCACAAAGTCACTCTGACTTATAAACGATGTAATAGTTCATCAGTAACTTGAGAATCCAAGATATTTTATCAAATACTTGGTGGGTTCATAATGCTAGTTCAAAATCATCCATTTAAGAGTTAAATAATGTGGGAAAACTCAATGTACATCAACCCACCAATACATAGTAAAACCATCATGTATTTAAATCCATTATCAAATCTCATAGTAGATCACAATTTCATAGCTCAAAACATGCATAGTCTCAATAGACAAAACTAATTCATAATATAAGCTTGAAATAGATAGATATGATAATCAATCAACATTTCATAAAACCCCAATGTAATTTATAATCAAAATCCATTTAAGAGATACCCATAGATGATACAACTTGAAAACATGTAATTTTCATTAAAAGGAGGATTGGGCTCCGTGGGTGAAAGGACGCAATGGATGAAACCCGTAAACCTCAAACTTCGGTTTTCTTGAGTTGAGCTTGAAGAGAACTTGGGGCTTGAAGAGAATCCTTGAGTTCCAAACTTAGGATTGAAATTCTTGAAATTTGAATGAAATATTTGGTTATGTCTTAGAGTGGTTTTTGAGAGGGTCTTGAGCGATATAGAGTTGAAAAATGTCTATGTATAGGTCTTTTCATGCATAAGTAGGCATGGGGCTATAACCCCAATTCCCTTGGAAGAAATAAGAAATTAAGAAAAAGTTGAACTGGTCCACATCTGGTCTGTGATGTAGGCCCATCGTGAAGGAGGAAATTACACTGATTCGTGTCTAGTCCGCGTCACGGCCTGGTCACGAATGTGCACTATTTTACGAAAATTAGTGAAAATTATTTTCTTGCTACGGGTCCTCTAAAATTTGGGTTATACCCATTCCCACTAATTTTGCCTCCTAATATAAAATATGAAGTCGAATTTTTGATATCACACATGGATTTTGAGATATATGGAAATTACAATTATGGGCATTTCCAAAGCATATTTTGGGGGCGTCTTGATATCTCCCCCTTGGGAGCATTCGTTCCTGAATGTCAAAGAAATGTCCATCAGAGAACTAATCATGAAGATTCCATCTTGACATGAATGCAATCATTTTCAAAAACCTCAACATGGGTCACTCACACACTTTCTCAACATGGACACATGGAAGACCAGATGAACCATATTCATCTTCATAGGAAACTCCAACTCATATGCAACCTTACCCACTCTCCTCAAAACTCTATAAGGACCCACAATCCTTAGGCTTAATTTCCCCTTCTTGCCTAATCGAACCACACCCTTCATGGTCTTCCAAGTAAACCCAATCACCAATCTTAAACTCATGATCTCTTTTGCTCATATCGGAGCAGGACTTTTGTCTTCTTTGGGCTATTTTCGATCTCTTCCTTATCAACTTCACCTTCTGCAAGGCATCCATGACCACATGCGGACCAAGCAAAGCCATTTCCCCCACTTCAAACCACCCAACTGGGTATCTACAATACCTACCATAAAGAGCTTCAAATGGAGCCTTACCAATTCTAAAGTGGTAGCTATTGTTGTAAGCAAATTCATTGAGTGGAAGATGTTCATCCAAACTACCCTTAAACTCCAAAACACAAGTTCTAAGCATATCTTCAAGAGTTTTGATAGTCCTCTCATCTTGACCATCCGTTTTACGATGAAAGTCATGCTAAGCTTAACTGTGGTACCAAGACCTCTTTGGAAGGAGCTCCAAAAGAGAGAAGTGAATTGAGCACCACGATCCAGAATGATAGACAAGGGCACCCCATGCAATCTAACAAACTCATATATACAACTTGGCATACTCTTCTGTACCATAAGTTGTTTTGACCTGTAAGAAGTGAGCTAACTTTGTCATTCTATCCACAACAACCAAAATAGAGTCAAAATGTTTCGTAGTCTTAGGCAACCCAACCATAAAATCCATGTTGATTTCCTCCCACTTCCAAATAGGAATCTCTATATCTTGGGCTAGGACACCCGGCCGTTGATGTTCGGCTTTCACTTGTTGGCAATTGTGGCACCTGGATATGAACTTGATAATGTATCTCTTGATACAACCCCACTAATACACCACCCTTAATTCTCTATCCATCTTTGTAGAACCGGGGTGATTAGAATAGGAAAAATTATGGGCCTCCTCCAAGATCAATTCTCTCTCGTCATCCACATTTGGCACACACAATCTACCTTGGTACCTAAGGGCAGCATCTCCCCCTTGGGAGAAAACCTCTAGTTTTCCATCACTCACCAAGGCCTTCAACTCTAGCAAGGTGGGGTCAAGATATTGTTTTGCCTTTACCTCCTCAATCAAGGAGGACCTAGAACCATCAACGACCACCACATCACCATTATCAACTTCATCCAAACCTAACCCCCAATCTAGCCAACCGGTGAACCTATCTTGCCACCTCTTTGCCACCATTATCAACATGAGCTAAACATCCCATAGACACCCTACTTAGACATTAACCATAACATTGGCTTTGTCGGGATGATAATGTACACTCATATCATAATCTTAAGGAGCTCTAACCACCTTCTTTATCTCAAGTTAAGATCTTTTTGGGTGAACACATGTTGGAGACTCTTATGGTCGGTACACACACCAACATGAACCCCATATAAGTAGTGATGCCAAATTTTCAAAGAAAAATCCATGGATGCCAATTCAAGATCATGGGTGGGATAACTCTTCTCATGCACCTAAGTTGTCTAGAGGCATACGTTATCACCTTTCCACTTTGTATCAAACATACCCCAAACCAATTCTTGAGGCATCATAATATACAACAAATCCTTCCAATCCTTTCGGTAAAGCCAAGATGGGAGAGGTGACAAGCTTATCCTTCAAAGTTTGGAAAATCTTCTCACATTCATCAGTCCACACAAATTTTGCCTTCTTTTTGTCAAATTAGTCATAGGAGAAGCAATCGAACAGAAACTATTCACAAACCTCTGGTAATAACCCGCCAAACCCAAAAAACTTCTAATGTCCAATGGAGTCAAAGGACTAGGCCATTTTCTAATCACCTCCATCTTCTTACGATCCCCTTAATGTCATCACTCGACACCACATGCCCTAGAAAAACAACCTCTTTCAACTAAAACTCACATTTTTCATACTTAGCATACAACCTCTCCTCCCTAAATTGTAACACCACTCTCGAGTGATTCACATGCTCCTCTTCACAATGGGAATAAATCAAGATATCATGAATAAAAACCACCAAAAGTAAGTCAAGGTTGGGTTTAAAGACCCTATTCATGATATCCATAAATATAGCTGGTGCATTAGTCAACCCAATGGACATAACTACAAACTCAAAGTGCCCATACCTAGTCCGGAAAGCCATCTTAGGAATGCCGTACTCCCTCACTTTCACTTGGTGATACCCGGACCAAAGATCAACCTTAGAAAAGTTACTAGCCCCTTGATTCACTCCTTGGTAGAGGGTACTTGCTCTTTATGGTGACTCTATTAAGTTGCCGGTCATTAATGTACATTCTAAGAGAACCATCCTTTTTCTTCAGAAATAACACCGGTGCACCCCAAGGTGACTTACTAGGCCTTATAATACCCATTCCAACAAATCCCTCAATTGCTACTTCAACTCCTTTGAGGCCATAGAGTAAGGGGGAACAGAAATGGGTTGAGTATCAGGAAGGAGGTCTATACCAAAGTCTATTTCCTTTTCGGGAGGAACAACGGAAAGCTCATCGGGAAAGACACCAAGAAACTCATTAACCACTGGAACTGACCCAATAGGATAAAATTTGGACTCAACATCCATAACCCTCATAAGATGAAAGAGACAACCCTTAGAAATCAACTTTTAGGCTTTAAAGTTAGAAATGAATCTACCATTGACCAACATATCACAACTTTCCCACTCAACGACGGGCTCATCAGGGAATTGAAATTTAACCCTATGGGTTCAACAATCAATAAAAGGATAATATGCATGCATCCAATCCATCCCAAGAATTACATCAAAATCCACCATATCTAACTCAACAAAATTACAAGGCAAGATTTAATGCAAAATGAGTACAAGACAATTTCTATGGACTCTTCTAGCAAAAAATGGACTCACCAATGGGTGTATACACTTCATAATGCCCACACAACAATTCTGGCCTAACATGAAGCTTTTTGGTAACAAATGGAGTAATAAAAGAAAGAGTGGAGCCTAGGTCTATCAATACATACACATCAAAATCAAAAAACCTTTAACATACTAGTGATGATATCGGGTACCTCATCTACCCCTTGTCTTCCTTGAAGAGCATAGTATCTATTTGTCTTGGAGCACCCCCTTGTTGGCCTCCTCTTCTCTTTAGACTCGCATTTGCACCTTGACCTTGTGGACAACAATCTCTACATTTGTTTTGAGCATGAGGACAAAAAATCACCTTATGACCCACTTCACCACAACCATAGCAAGCATTAGAGTTCTTCAAATATGGGCTATTATGGAACCTACCACATCTTTGGCATATAGGGTTATGCACCTACCACCACCACCTTGGATTCTTGGATTATCATTAGTGAACCTCCTATTAGGAGAATTGGAAGACCCTATGTCTTGGAACTTGTGGCCTTGAAGAAATTGGCCACCCTTGGAATTTTGAAATCCACCTTCAAACAAGCCCTCTCGGACTGACCACTTCTTCTCTTTCTAAGATTTTCCCCTTCTAGTCATTCGGCATATGCCATGAGGGGGGACAAATCCATATCACCTATAAGCATAGTGGTATGAGACTCTTCATTAACCAAGTCCGACATCCCCAACACAAATTTGTTCGTCCTTGATCTCAGCTCAGTAACCAATTGTGGAGCATACTTGGAGAATAGGTTAAAGTTGAGGGCATACTCACTCACACTCATGGAACCTTGCTTAAGGTTCATAAACTCCATTATTTTAGCCTCCCTTAGCTCGATAGGAAAGAACTAGTTGAGGAATGCTACTTTGATCTACTCCCAAGCAATAACATCATCATGTCTCCTCTCCGACCTCCATTGTGTAAACCAAATTTGAGCCACCCCTTTAAGTTGGCAGGCTGCCAACACCAACTTTTCTTCTGAATTGACCCCCATAATTGATAGCACTTTGTACACCTTATGGATGAACTCTTGGGGATCCTTTTCTGATTTGGATCCATGGAACTCCAGTGGGTTTATTCTAGTGAAATCCCTCACCCTAGAAGCCGGAGTGGGAGAATGATGGCCTTGGGCCCCTTGGTGAATTTGGTTGGTCATAGAATGAGCCAACATTGTAATAGCATCTCGAAACTCATCTTGGGCCACCTCTCCACCTTGAGGAGTAGGAGGGGCCAGTTTCTCCTCGAGCATATGGGCGTTGCTTAGTCTCCCTGTTGGAATCGGCATGATCTAGAAGAGAAAAGGGGATCCGTTAGGAGAAAAGCCTTACAGTTACATCTAAAGTACAATATAGACCGTGAAGATGTGAAACATTTCCTAAAATGCCTTATAGCCACCCATTCATAGTTGTGGCGCATTTCACAACCATGAATAAGACTCTAATCAATGTGGTGTGTTAGATTTTGAGGACCATTAGCAACCTAGCACTTTGATACCAAGTTTTTCAAGACCCAAGCCTCGGTCCTAGACGTGACATGGTGAATGCGAACCCAAAGGGACCTAAACAAGCCTCTTAGCATATCAATCACACATTCTTAGTTGCGGAAGCAAAATAATAACAACAAGAGATATAATGAAAAGGGAAGCAGGACAAAGGGAAGTCTTGATATTTATAAAAGCATAAAAGAGTCAATCTCATAGCATGAATACATCAATTATTCCAACACCACCCCTAACAAATATTGGAGTGGGGGCCAAGATACTCTCTGGGATCACCCTCATAATAAGAAATGTTCAACATGAAGAAGCCTCAACATAACAAGAGTGGTATAAATAGTGTCCTCAGACTTGAGGACTCGCCAAAGCTTAACCTTAAAGAACCAAACTAGTTACGTGGGGGATGATCAAGAGGTGCTCCGCTCCCTACATGGTAACATCATGTAGGCATAGAGTATGCGTTAGTACCTTCGAATGTACTCAGTATGTAGGATGCAATGCAACAAGACGTAAGCCAACATAGTCAAAATGCATAATCATAAGTAATAGATAAATATAATATCAATATTGCATACATGATCAATGCTTGAAGTAAAATATGCTTGTAAATCATATAATTTACAAAATATATATTATATGTGTAGAAAGAGACCATAACCATCACAGACCAAGCGAACTACTACTTGGAATCCAAGGCATGTTACCTTATTGGAAGGTGATTGAGGTATCCACCCCTCAACAAGGTGATTGGGCATGTCACCCCTCAACAAGGTGATCGAGGTAACCACTACTCAACATGGTGATTGGACATGTCACCTCCCAACAAGGTGATCAAGGTATCCACCCCCCAACATGGTGATTGGGTATGTCAGCCCCCAATAAGATGATCGAGGTGTCTACCTCCAACAAGGTGATTGTAGCATGTCATCCCCCAACAAGGTGATTGTGGCATGTCATCCCCTCAACAAGATGATTGGGCATGTCACGTCAACAAGGTGTGGTCCGCTTGCAACACCATAGATACTTTTCAGGAATTCAATACATACATTCAAGTCCTTAATCATCATAATGTCCCTTTGACTTACAAACCATGTAATAGATCATCAATAACTTGAGAATCCTTGTAATGATATTATATCAAACACTTGGTGGGTTCATAACACTAGTTCAAAATCATGAAATTCAAGAATGAAATAATATGAGAAAACTCAATGTAAATCAACCCAAAAACACATTGAAAAACCCTCATGTAGGATACCTTGAAATCCATCATCCAATCTCATAATAGATCTTAGTTTCATAGCTCAAAACATGCATAGTCTCAATAGACAAAACTAATTCATAATATAAGCTTAAAATAGATAGAAATGCATAATCAATCAACATTTCATAAAGCCCCAACATAATTTATAATATAAATCTATAATAAGAGATTCCCATAGATGATACAACTTGAAAACTTGTAATTTTCATAAAAAGGAGGATTGTGCTCCATGCGTGAAAGGACCCAATGGATGAAAACCCATATACCTCAATCTTGGGTTTTCTTGAGTTGAACTTGAAGAGAACTTGGGGTTGAAGAGAATCCTTGAGTTCTAAAGTTAGGATTGAAATACTAGAAATTTGAATGAAATATTTAGTTAAGTCTTGGAGAGATGTTTGAGAGGCTCTTGAGTGATATAGAGTTGAAAAATGTCTAACTATAGGCATTTTCACGCATAAGTGTGCATTGGGTTATGACCCCAATGCCCTTGGATGACATAGGAAATTAAGGAAAAAGTTGGACGACACAGAAAATTATTTTTTGCTACGGGTCCTCTAAAATTCGGGTTATACCCATTTCCCACTCACTTTTGTCCCGTGATAGAGTATATGAAGTTGAATTTTTTATATCATGCACGAATTTTGAGATACATGAAAATTATGATTTTGGACATTTTCGAAGCACGTTTTTGGGACGTTTCACATAATAATTTGAGAAAATGCTGAATGAAAATTTCTTACTATAGAGTCTTTTAATGAAGCACAAAAAGTTAAACTAACATTTTAAGGACTTTCATGCTTTTATATAGTACTAGTTCTCAAACACGTACAACACACATGTGTCCCATGCTACATAGTATAAATACTTTAAGACTCAAAAAAAATTATACTAATACTTCAGGCCAAATAAAAATACAACTTTTATAGAAAATAAATATAGATGCTAATCAAAGGAGATCAAATAAACAAAATTGCACAATTCAACTCGAGTATATCATCTATTTTATATCCTTCATAGTATATTTCATATTATTAATTGAAGAAATTATAGATTTTAAAAGTACTATTGTTAATTTCAGTATTTCCTATTTTATTACTCTACTTTTTCATCTATAGAAATAATAAGTAACAAATGTGAAATGTACATTCCCAAAGACTAGTTTTGTAAGTATACGAGCTTTATTCTATTGGGCACTTTTATTTTGTATTTCCCCAATCTAAATTTGTGGAAATTTTTTAATATCTTTGCCATCCTTATATTTGATTTATGTACTCGATTTTGCTCTCTAATTCGTATTTAGTTCATGCTTCATCTACGAGCTAATAGACCTCAATGAAGGCTTTTCATAGAGTAGCCATCACTGTAAATAAGAGAAAACCTACTCAACAACTTACATTTATCACAGCATAAACCACTTTTTCTCTATTCCCCTAGCTAATCTACCATAGAGGACAACGCTAGACAATAAATTCCCCCTCTTCCCCTCACCCCCACCTCTCTTTCCCCTACCATCCAGAGTGTCTTTTCTTCGGTTGATGTAATAGAGATAGGATGACTTGGAATTGGTCCTTTAAATTTCAACATTAAAAGAGTTTTGGATTAGGAAGGCAATAATCAACCCTACTAATTAAGGTACGTTATTTATGATGATTGAAGTGTTTACAATTCATTTATGCTAGTCCTAACCCTAGAATTTTCCCTAAACTTTGCAATATAGAATGGATATACCCCTCACAAAAAACGAATGGTGCATATATATCCTATCGTCTACCAAATGGTTCATATGTACATTAACAATTATATTTTACTAATTTATAAAAAATCTAAAGTTGTTTTCTTAAATTCCTAAAATGTCATGTGACTTTAATAAATTACCTCACCCATTTGTTTTTATTCTTCCACACCTAACCTAATTGAAAAATAACCCAATCATGTATTTTTATGATCACAATAAAATATATAAGAAATTCATTCATCATTCTAGAAGATATTTTTAGTGGAACACATGTTCCATCTTTACGAACACATCCTATATTGTAATTCATGTGACGTTATTTGTATTACCAATGTATTGACTGAATAAGATATTATATATTTTTAAATAACAATGAACTATTAAAACAATTTGAAGTTGAAGGTTCAGAATTTACGATATGAGTTTAGTGTCTTCATTTTTTATTTAACTTGGGACTTTCCTGTATTTTATGCTTTCCTCAAAGTCAACTTACGAATATGCGCTTTTTGGTGTTAAAGTATATTTTTTGAACTTTCATTTATAATTTAAGTGGACGCCTTCAGCATGAAATAGTAATAGACCTACCATAGAACCCTATACAATAAGTGGAACGCATTAGATGTCTGCATTGAGGTTGTATTTGCTTCAAATTGTTGTGAAATAAATGTTTTGTGCCTTTGAGCGCACACAGAGCCTTTAATTAAACCTTGCCAAAAATCTGATTATTGCAAATAGTTTATTTAAGCTAGTTCCTCCTTAGAAGCATTTATCTTGGAGTGGACTTATTACTTACATTCTTTCAATTGTTATTTTCTCTGCACTTGGATACCCAATGTATACTACATGGGAAAGATAACTGGTACCCACAGATGCGTCCTTCCCTATCCTCCCTTACCAGGAAAAGGTCCTCTCAATGCTCTTTCTAGTTGTAATTACCCTTTAGGTCATATGTCAGTGGTATTTCTGTTAATTTGAGCTTATGTATAGTAACCTTGGACCTCTTATGATTGGAATGGTTATAGGTTGAATTGGTTGTGAATTTGATGTGTTTTCGAGTTAATAATAAATGAGATTTCTAATAAAACCCTACCAAACAGCCTCAGAATGGGATTTAGGCTAGGAGGGTGGTTGGTTCGAGGGTGGAGGTTCCATATATCAATGTGAGCCAAATGTTGAAAAACGAGCTCAATCAGAAGCTAAAAAGTGTGCTTCTGTAGAAACCTAGCCAAACACGCTCGAAATAGAAATCAATTGGTGTGATCAGCTTCGAAATTTCATAAAATAGTCTAAAACAACCCTTCGTCAGTTGACAACGGCTTTTGATAGCATTTTGACCCCAGTTCTTTTAGCTTATTTTAGTTAGAAAGAAGTGGGACCCTCATTCTTTGTAGGGTGCTTTGTTGAATAGTCTCCTATCTCAACCAACAACATATGCGCAAATTAGAATTTCAGACATTATCAAATCACGATAGATATTCAAATTAACTCAGAACAGAACAAAATTACTAGAATACAAGGTAAAAACCACCCAAAAATAAACAAGGTCATGAGAAACTTAAAGCTACAAGAATGTGACATTTACATATCTTGACCTGCTCAAATTACTTTGAGTAGTACTTCTCCATTAGTTTCATTAGTATATATACAAAAGAGGATTTTAGGATCACCTACATGACAAGCTCACAAATCAGGAAAACTTAACTATTTTTGCAAAATATTGATAATTAATAAACTAATCCCCTTCCAACTAAAACGTTGCATCCCCATATTTTTCGGTTGCAACAATTTCAAAAAACACTTTCACTTAGGCACTTTCTCTTATGTCTCTACAATCTTCTTCCAACTCTCTTTGTTATTTAAACCCTACTACGTTCCACACTTCCCCCATAAAAGACATTTTTTCAATGATCTTGGCTTTCTCTATGATTTATATCCATTGCTATTATTGTTAAAGAGAGAGCAAAATGAACTTTTATGACTAGATCATTAATTTTGTTCTCTGTCATTGCTGGATTTGAATCCACTATCTCCCTCATAGCAGCTTCGTGGATTCTTATCGGATGTGCTCTGACTGTCGGATTCAGTCAACATCTCTTCCGCTAATCTCTTCTTCCAATAATCACTACAACGATCTCAAAATAAATATGGTACCTGCATCTATACCTATTCTCTTATTACATTGAAGAGTTGAAGTTATTCCATTGCAGCATGTCTGTTGAATAGTCTGAAAAAGGAATACATCATATGCTTAAGTGCATGTTTTGACTTGTTGATACATTATACTCCTTATAGTCTTGCCTATATAAGTTTCCTTTCAAATTTGTTAAGTTTTCCCGACATATTCTACTTGAATAATCTATCAATTACTAGCAATCAAACTAAAATATGTTCAAAAATGAAGCAAAGTAGGTTTCTAATAAAGTAAAAGCAAATGTTCTCTAAAATAAAATTCCTTCGGCAACACAATGGATAAACAAGAATGGGCTAGACTTTTTCATAAATATCCTGCAAGGCTACTACTGTGATAAATTGGCAGTTCAAGTTTTTTACCCTGATGTTTCAATATTTTTGAAGCGGCATTAAAATGCTTATGAACTAGTTAAATGATGTCATAAATTTGGGTACATTTAATTGATTGAGAAAAAGGAAGAAAAAGATGGAACTTATAAGAAAAATTCTCATGATATGTGTTGCCAATTTATGAAAGTTCTACCTCCAAATTTAGGTTAAAGTAGAAGATTGATTTCTTCAATGTTACCTTTGGTGTTCTAACCTTTGTAAGGAAGGATTAGATAGGCTTCTTCTTTTTTCTGCCACTTTTTAGCTTCCTTTCATTATGCAATAGCACGTCGACTCATTTTAGTCTTAAAAAGGCTTAATTAAGGTAATATGTCTAAATAAAATATTATAATGCTTCTATGTAGAAACCATTCAAGAAAAAAGAATGTAACATACTGTTAGAAAACATGAAGTAATGACTTTATTCTTTTATTTACCTGTTAATTCACTTTAGATATATCACGTGCTAGAATCTTTATATGCAAGGGGAAATAAAGTACAATCTTGACAAATAGATGAAATAAAGAAGTGATAGATATTTTGATACAGGTAAATTTCTAAAACACCCCTTATGTGTTTCAGAATGGCCCATAATCATAATTCCCATGTAGCTCAAAATCCATGTGTGATTTCGAAAATCCGACTTCATATTCTTGATCAGGGGAAAAATTGAGTGTGCAATGAGTATAACCTGGATTTTAGAAGACCCATAGCAAAAAATAATTTTCGCTAATTTTTCATTTCCAGTGTTTGTCTGCTCCCAGTCCGTGACGTGCCTAGGGCATGTACTAGTGTTGTTTGAACTCCATGTCTTGTCCGCATTGCACCTGGGGCATGGACCGGTGTAACATTTTCCTTGGTTTCCTTATTTCATCCAAGGGCATTGGGGTCATAGCCCCATTCCCATTTAAACGTGAAATTTTTCATGCTTAGCCATTTTTCAACTCTATAGCTCACAAAACCCTCTCTAAAACTTCTTCAACACTCTACCAAATCTCTCATTCAAATTCAAGGATTTTAAGCTAAATTTTGGAACTCAAGAAGCCACTCAAGCTTCAAGTCTCCTTCTAGTTCATCTTAAGGTATTCAAGGTTTAAGGTATCTGAGTCTTCATCCATGGGTCCTTTCACCCATGAAGCCCAACCTTCTCTTTTTATGAAAATTGCATGATTTCAAGTTGTAATATCTATGGGTATCTCTTATTATGAATCTTGAACACAAACTATGTTGGGGTTTTATCAAGTATTGATTGACTATCCATGAATGTCTATTTCAAGCTTATTCCACAAATTGGTTTTGTCTATTGAGACTATGTATGATTTGAGCTATGAAACTATGAACTATTATGAGCTTTTGTGATGGATTTCAAGATACCCTAAATGAGGATTTTACTACAATATTGGTGGGTTGATTTGCATTGAGTTTACTCTTCTTATTTTACTCTTGAATTGCATGATTTTGAACAAATATCATGAACCCACTATGTGTTTGGTAAAATGACATGACAAGAATTCTCAAGTTATTGATGATCTATTACATGATTTGCACGTCAAGTGACTTCCTAATGTTTAAAGGCTTTCAAGCATTTATTGAATTCATGAAAATTATCTATGATTTTACAAGTATCAAGTAAAGCCCTATTTCAAGATTTTTACCTCTTGTGAGCCATTTATGTTAAAGCAAGAGATCATGTGTGATTATTCTCTACTCTTATGTTCAAGTTAGGTTCACTACTAGAGTTCATGCATTTTGATGAGCTACTCAAGTCATTTTATCATGTCCCTTGTAAGTTATTCATGTTATAATTAAAGTATGATTATTTCAAGTATTCCATGGGTTTGACTTAGCACCTATCAAGGCTTAAGATGGAGCTCGACTCAAGGTTTCTTATATAAAGTATTTAGTCTCTAAACTATGAGCCACAATAGAATTATATATTATGCCCTTCCTATACTAGTAGATCTATCTAGTTCATGTTATCATGTTTGGTTTTCCTTGGCAAATAGACCACACATCGGTGGGGGGTGTCATGCCCGGTCACCTGAATCGAGGGGGTGTCATGCCTTGGAGTTCAAGTTTAGCTGCTTGGTCTATGTCACTTGAGGACTCTTCCCACCTATGTATGATATATTATGCAAGTTGAATATTTTATAAGCATGTTTTATTACAAGCATTGACCATGCATATCATATTAAGATTATATATCCATTGATTATGATTATGCATTTTGAATATATTATCTTATGTCTTTGTTGCATTGCACCCTACACACTTAGTACATTCACATGTTCTAACGCATACTTATGCCTACATGATATTACCATGTAGGGACTGCAGCACCTTTTGATAATCCTCCTCTATATGGCTAGCTTGGTTCTTTGAAGAAAACTTTGGTGAGTCCTGAACTCCGAGGATAACATCTAAGTTACACTTGCTATGTTGAGACTTCTTTAAGTTGGACACTTGTTATCATGAGGGTGATCCCGGGAAGTGTCTTGGCCCCCGCTAAATTCTAAGTTAGAGGTGTTATTGGGTATTATGTTTGTATATGATATGAGCTTGACTCTTTGCATGATTTTATGAATATCAAAGACTTCCCTTAGTACCATTTTCCTATTTTATTAACTGACCCTTATTATTGCTTAATTTTGCTTTCGCAACCAAAGATGTGTGCATGTTACAATCAAGAGGCTTGATTGAGATGTCTTTGTACTTCACATTCCCCGTGTCAGGTCTAGTCCCTAGGCTTAGGTTGTGACAAGCTTGGTACCAGAGAACTAGGTTGTTATTGGTCTTCAAAAAGACAACACACCGCGTTAATTGGAGTCTTATTTATGGTTGTGAAGCACACCACAACTATGAATGGGAAGCTATGAGGCATTTTATAAATGTTTCACTTCTTCATGATCTATGTCGTGCGGTAGAGCTAAGTCCCCTGAAGACTATTATTGATCCCAAACCATTAATTTTCAGAATATGTTTCAAGCTATTCATAATGGTTGATAGGATGGTAACCATCTCTCACTTGAGGATCAACTTCTCAACGATGATATATCAAATGTGGAGGTTTGCAATGCTCTATGGCTATTAGCCAAGGTTGTAACTTCTCAACTCAACCAATTGGTGAGTATCCCCAAGATCTCAAATGATAAGAGGGGTAAGAGTGACACAAACCCAAAAAGTGCCAAAAAATGTGCCTCGAAATGCTAGGAATTTTGAATTCCATATATCTTAAATCTATTTGCTATTTTGAAAATTTGACTTTGTATTCTTGTTCAGGGGGTCAAACGTAGGGGTCAAAGGGTCTAACCATGATTTTAGGGCAATTGAATCACAATTTCAAATTTTCAAAATTTCATTTTCCAGAGACGACCCGCGATAACTCCACTACGCGCAGCTGTACGGACATATGTTAATTTGGCCTTTGCAACAGGTCCAAAGGCTTTGTGGTCTTAGGCCTAAGTTTTCCAAATGTGTTTTTATCTATCCTTAGCCAAATTGAAACCTTATATCATCCCAAACATTTCCCAGTACTCCCCAAAGCACTTAGCCATATTTTCACTCCAAAATTCAAGTCTCAAAACCCTCATCCAGAACTAAGGATTTCCTTCAAGCTTCAAGCCTCCATTTTCAATCTTCACTAAGAGCTTCTCTAAAGATAAGGTATTTAGGATTTAGCCATTGGATTCTTCCACCCATGGTACCCTAATCTCCTTTTTACTCAATTTGCCTGATTTAAAGTTGATTTTACATGTGGATCTTGTATATTAAGAAATTTACTGCACAGTGATTTGAGTTCATGAAAGTA
>JAOTQR010079141.1:0-10751 GCA_025774065.1 Solanum ossicruentum
TATAGCCTCCTGATAAATATATATAATAGTAATTGTGTAAAATATAATAGTAATTGTGTTAAGCATGTTAAGCATGTGTAAATACCCATACTTCCTCAATGAGCCTTAATCATAGACATTTATTGATGACATTCTTTTCATAACATAATCTTATCAAAATCATATATATAGACATAATTGTGATTAACCCACTTCATAAACTTCATAAAAACCATAGTCATGTATGTATATGACATGAATGAGGGGAGATTAACATGGGTAACAAAGATTCAAACTTAAATCAACAATATATTATGAAATTCAAGTAAAACATAAGTCAAATTCATATTTAAATCATTATATAGATTATCCATGCACAAATCAAACTTTTAAAGGAAATGCACTTTCATAACTTCATAACTTCAATGCATTTAATCATATTCTGGAATAATTCACTTTAAAATCAATAAATAATCATATCCCATACATCAATTGAATTTAGTAAATAATAATATTGAAAACTCATATTTAAAGTAAGCTAAAATCCATGAAAATCACTTGAAAAGAATTTGGGTCTTCTTAGTTGAAAAGGATCAAGAATCAAACTAACATACCTTTGCTAATGAAGAAGATTCAAGAAGAAATTTGGTTAAGAAAGAGCCCTTCCTTGATCCCAAGTTTAATCCCCACTAGAGTTCTTTGAGAGAGACTCGAGAGAATTTTTAAATGTGAGGAATGAATTTGAATGAGGGAAATATATTTTAGGTCATTAGAAAGTCTTTAGGAAGCACAGGAAGTCACAAAATACCCTTAGAATAATCCATAATTACGAAAACATCCTTAATGAAATGCGTCGAAATATGGAAACAATGTCACCTCATAGAGGATTATGCAGTCTGTGACATGATTTATGGACCGTATACATGTCCATGATCCAACACTTGGAAAAATACAATTGAAGATCCAATACGGTAATTCCATACTTAGAATTTTTCAATGAAATTACCCATACAGAGGACTACATGGGTCGTACAAGGCCACACTGTCCATGTGCATGCCCGTACCACCTCTCTTAGAAAAACTCTTCCATGACAAGGTTCCTAGATGGTGATCCAATACTTAGAAACATTTCATTTCGTAAGCCATATTGGAGGCCATATGGACCATACCACCTTGTATGGACTGTATACTTAGCCGTACCACTACTTGGTCCCAAACTATGAAATTTCAAGACTAAGGTCCGCACATGGCCCACCACATGATCCGTGAAGTGCGACATCGTCCGTATTGGGTCTATGTGGTATGTCTTAGTTCAAAACTCAATGTTAAAGGCCAAACACTCCTCATAAGGCCAAGAGACACTCCATAGATTCTCCACACAGTCTGTATAGCCTCACACGGACCATGAGGGTTCCTATGGAGTGTCACCTTGGTCCAACACTTTTTTGGAATCACATTACTAAGCTCCAATGAATTCGTATGATGCCTGGGTCTTTACATTATCTTTATTATAAAAAGTGTTGATGAAGTGCAACTACAGGTACCCACAGGGGAGAGACTAAGTGTCAAAACTCTTGAGGCAATGTTGATGAATGTTGTGAGTGATAGCATCCCAGATTATGATGAGATGATTAAATCACTTCAATCACACGGTTATTACAAACACCAACTTAAACTTGAGTTGGACTTGAAGAACCACGAGACGCCACGTATTAAACCATCCATCGAAGAGCCACCAGTGTTGGAATTGAAGGCACTTCTTGTCTATTTGATGTATATGTTTCTAGGACTTGAAAAACTTTACCTAAGATTATTAGAGGAAATCTTGATGACAGACAGGTTGAGTCATTTGTTTCGATCCTCAAAAGATTCAAAAAGGCGACTGCATGGAGGATTGCAGACATGAATTTCCTTAGGCATTCGTACTCACAAAATTTAGCTTAACAATGACTGCAAGCCAAGTGTTGCACACCAAAGACATCTTGACCCATCTATGTAGGAGGTTATGCACAAGGAAATCAATAAGTTGTTGGACGCTGGTGTGATATGTCTAGTTGCTGACAATGAATGAGTGAGTCCGGTCTAGTGTGTTCCAAAGAAGGGATTTATCCCATGGTTTTGAATGCAAGCAATGAGTTGATACCCATAAAACAAGTCATAGGTTAGAGGGTTTGTATGGATTATCACAAGCTCGATGCTTCTACAGAGAAAGATCACTTTCTTATGCCGTTTATAGACTGAATGCTAGACCAATTGGCAGGTAAAGGCTTGTACTAGTTTCTCGATGGTTACTCAGGCTATAACTAAATTTCTATTACTCTAAAGGATTAAGAGAAAACTACCTTTAGATGTCCTTATAGCACCTTTGCATTCAAGAGGATGCCATTTGGATTGTGGAATGAACCGACCACCTTCTAAAGATGCATAATGTTGATTTTTTCAGATATGGTGAATAATACTATTAAGGTGTTCATGGATTATTGCAGTGTTTTTGGAGACTCATTTGAGTATTATGCGAAGCATCTTATTACATGCTAAAGCAGTGTAAAGGCTGTCATCTTGTTCTAAAATTAGAGAAGTGCCACTTCATAGTAAAGGAAGTTATCATTCTAGGATAAAATTCTCCATTAAAAGTATCGAGGTAGATAAGGCTAAGGTCAAGGTTATAAAGAAACTCCATCCACCTATCTTTATTAAACGTGTGAGGAGTTTCTTGGGATGTGCAGGCTTCTATCAGTAGTTCATAAAAGACTTCTCAAAAATTGCTTATCTATTGTGCAAGTTACTGAGAAAGATGCTAAGTTTGTGTTTGATGATGCGTGTCTCAAGGCATTTGAAGGATTGAAGCAGAGGCTATTTTCGGCACCTATCATTGTTGCACCGTATTTGACTCAACCCTTCTAGATCATATGTGATGCAAGTGAGATAGCAACTAGTGTGGTATTGGGATAGCATAAAGAAAAGATATACATGCCATCTACTATGCCAGTAAATCCCTTAATGCAACACAAAAGAATTATACTATCACTAAATAGGAGTTACCCGCAGTGGTCTTTGCATCCAAGAAATTCGGGTCATATTTTATGGGAACCAAAGTCATCGTGCATACAAATCATTTAGCATTGAGGTACTTGATGGTGAATAAGGATGCAAAGCCAAGGTTAATTCGATAGGTACTTCTTCTTCAAGAGTTTAACTTTAAGGCAATTGACAGAAAGGGATGGAGAATCAAGTTGCAGATCACCTATTTACACTCAAGGATGATGCTATGGCTAGGTTTGAAGATGGGTTGGAGATCAATGAAGTGTTCCCTGATGAGAGAGTATTGGCCGCATCACATGACTTAATACCATTGTTCACAGATTTTGCGAATTACTTAGTTAGTGATATGGTGCCACCTGATCTGACCTCGTACCAGCATAAAGGTTCATGTTTGGCGTGAGAAAGTTCTTTTGGGATGAATCGTATCTGTTTCGTGTCTGCGCAGATAGGCTTATTCGTTGATGTTTCCTTGAGGTTGAGATGATGAGAATTCTTGAGGCTTGTCATCGGTCATTAGTCAGTAGGCATCATAGTGGAGTTCAAACATCACCTACACTACTAAAAACGACAAAAGATGATGGACAAAAGTGATGGACTGCATCGCTTTTTCATCAAAATCGACGAAAAATTGATGCATTCCATTTTTTTTGGTCGACGCTTTAAAAAAAGTGACAGACTATATTGCAAATAAGCAATGAAATTCGTCACCCCTTTTTCATAAATAGCGATGGACTACATCACAATTATTACATTAATTTTAAATAAATAAAATTGGCGAGAAGGGCGTTGCTATTTGATAAAATATTTTTTTTCAGAAAAATGACGGAAATAGGGTCTCTATCTGTCACTTTTCTAATTTTTTCAAAAAAATGTTTTTGGAAAAGCGGCAGACACATGAACCCTGTCCGTCGCTTGTCTAAAAATTTTATAAAAAAGAATACAAAAAAGCGATGAACTTTGGGACCCTCTGTCATTTTTTCTGCATTTTCTTTGACTGCAGAAACCTGCAGTTTCTCCTGCCCACCTGCAACTAAAAATTCAATTCAATTCATTTAATACAACCAATTTAACACAATCAACAATAATTAAAACATATAAAATACATAATAATAACCACAATTAAGCATTAAAACGAATAAAATCCATAACATACATTGTTTTATATCCTTTCAAAGTTTATCAAGACATTCTAAATTGTCTAAAACTAAAATAAAAGGGAACCTAAGGACTATTTTCAAAAAATTCATCATTCTCATTAGATTCATCAAAAGTGAAAGGATGCGGTGAAAGCCGATGGGCTAGGTTGAACACTTGTTCTCTTTTTTGTGTAACTTGTTCACTCATAGCTAAGCCCTTCTTGCCTCAAATGTTGTTAATGTGCTTGAAAATTTTGTGATTTATTAAAACATGACATCTATCTGAACCTCTCAAGGGCCACAGCATGACTCGATGATTCAATAGCTTCTAAACCTGATTAGAGTCGTCGTATATCATTCCTAGAGCCCATCCCATAGTTATGGCCTTCGTGGATCCTACCAACTACCTTTTCAGTCCAAATTTGAGTGGACTTTTCAGGCATAAGTTGGACCTCATCACCAAGGTCATAGACGTACCACTCATTGTCTTACTGCATATTACAAAATAATTCAGAGTTAGAATTCATACTATATATATATATATATATGAAAAATAAAAATTAGAATAAAACATATTCTACATATATTTATACAAATTGTGTTATGAAGCTTACGTAGGCTCGTTCGACCATTTCTTCTGCCCACTCATCTGGCTCTGACTCATCATCCTTCTTTCTGACATAAGTCTTCTTAAAAACCTCATGATGAAATGGAACACATCCCAATGCTTGTTCCTATAAATAATTAATAATATAATCAATGAAATAATATTTAATCAAATAATATACTTAAGATTATGAATTTAAACTTAAAATTTAAAAATCATACTATTTCGAAATAGACCCAACACTCTTTACACCTTTAATATGCAACGAGACATCCTTCAAACTGCCTCTAGCCTTTTGCTCTTATTCAGACAAAGCATTGAATTTGTTGAAGTCCTAATGTCGATGTAACTATTCATATAAGTGAGGCTCCAACCAACCCGAAGGTTTTTCATCATCCCGAGTTTTCTTGAGCCAGCTAGACGGTCTGGTGTTCTCTCAAAAGTGGTCGCAATGACCATATTGTACTTTGGATCCCAAGTACATAAAGTATAGAAAAATAAAAAAAAGTGTTAGAGAATTAGTTAGATAAAACGTACTATAAATATTAACTTAACTTAAAATAAACATTTAAAAATATATACCATAAATTCATTACATATCGCCTAACGAGTTCTGTTTGGAATCTCTCCCCAAGAGTGATAAGGCTCATTAAATAGCCTCGTTACACTCTTTTGTAGGGCCTTGGTAGTATCCTTCGATGGATGACACCTGTAAGACATATAATAAATATGTTAGTTCATAAATATTTTAGTAATGTAGCAATAAATAAATAAATAAATAAAAGGACAAAGTTAGAAGGCTCCATTAGGCTCCATCATAACTCTCCCAATTCTGGACTGCTGTCCAGGCACCAACTGAGTGACATCCTGTGTTACCTTGGTTGTAGCAACAGTTGTAGGTGAAGCTGACGATGAAAGATGCACATAATGCTGAGTCAATGGAGGAGTGACATCCTCAGCACTAGAATCTCTAAGTCTTAGGGATGATAGGTGAGGAGACTGAGATGTGGGAGACTGATCACTGGGAGATGGAGTACCCAAGTTGGTAATCTGTAGGGTCGTGGATATATCCTTGGGGGTAGCAAGGAGGTCTGGTCATAAGAAGTGAACCTAGACTGTGATGGAGAAGAAATATCGCTGGCCCTCCCAAACTGACTATGGTAGGTCAAAGGATCCACAGTCCCAAATGGCACAACCTAAATGGTAGGAGCAGTAGCTGTGCGGTGCTGGAGATCCGGGGCTGAGGAAATATATCTTGGGATATCCTTAGGATCAATAGGTGTCTTACTAGACTTTTCCTTCTTGCTTCTACTAGAATTGCTTACCTCAAGATGATCTCGGGGTCTATCACCATCACCATCAAATTAAATCTTTATGTAAAGTAATAATATGATACATAAAATATTTAAATAAATTTAATATTAGTACAATATATAATGTACATACTAGTTATAGTGTACACTCTATTTTTACTTGGTTGTTTCATTTTCATGATCTTCCTATTGCTTCTCCTAAGTTGTTTCATATTCATTGTCCTCCCATTCCTCCTCCTCAAATAATTCATATTCCTCGTTTACTTCTTCCTCAATATTTGGAATTACAAGGTCATCATCAAAAACCTCTTCTAGTATGTGCTGAGGATGTTCTAGTGTAGTTTCCGACTCAACATCACCTTGTTGTTGAACAAGTGCAACATCATTTTAGTACACCACATCTAATATATTTTTAATTTCTATTCTTCCTACAGGCTTTGTCTTAATAACAACCCACCAACCAGCCTCATCTCTACCAATGGATATGGAGCATAATAGACTTGCTTAGCATTTTGGGCAATGATAAAAGGATCAGAACTTATGTATTGTCTGTTGTGTTTAAGTTCAATTATGTTATGTTACTGGTACATCCTTGTGATTCTTTGTGATGGACCAAATTATTTACACCGAATAATACTATCTTTTTCTTAGGCCTGCCAAAACGTCCTACTTCAATAATCTCTTGAATGACACCAAAATATTCAATAGTATGGTCATTACCATCGACATCACCTTAAATGCACACACCACCGTTATTGATTTTCTAGTACATAGATACTTCCTCAGTTTGAAACTTAAAATCATTCACACAGTACTTATGCATTGTATGAATTTAAGAATCAGGCCTGAGTGCGATCTCTCTCACAAATGGTAAATATTTGATGTTTAAGTATTCATCGTAAGACTATAGATTGTATTCATGACAGTACAATTTAGTATAAAATAAATAAATTATATTTATCGATTCAACATGTTTAAAATTTCATATTTACATAACTCTTTAACCATGTTGCAAACCTTGTATATATAGCTTCGTTGCCCAATGTATTTACAAGCAAGCTGTTATTGCGTCAGTAAGTACTCATATGTTACTATATAATTTGATAACATAATTTAACACTTACTCAGGATATGGATGAATTGTGAGACAATTAAGAAAAATATGAATCATAGCTAATTGATATTCCATATTAGTGAGGATTTGTCTTCCACATCTTTTAGATCCTCATCCACTTTGATTAAAAATTGAATTAGATGAAAATATAGGATCACTATTAGCCTCATCATTGTTATTTGACCTATTTCTCCTACATGGGACTTCATTCTCAAAGTAAAAGAAGTAAAAATCACCAGTTTCTCTAGCAATATGGGCTTGCACAGTTGATCCTTCAATCTGTGCCCTCTACTTAATTGATTGTTTGTAGCCTCTAGTTTTTATGTATGTATGTATGTATGTATGCAAATATATTTACCGATGATTAGATTATGCAAAGAATTAATTACTTATATAAGAAAAGCCATTACCTTTCAAATGGGTACATCCATCCTATATGAAAAGGGCATCCAAGTCAAGCTTCTTGTATAGGATGAATTGGACGATGCTCCATCACATCGAAGAAGCCACATGGATAGATCTTCTCCTGCCTTATCGTCATAACAGGAATATTTTCCTCCATCCTTTCTAAACTACTTTCCAACTGCTAAATAGAACATAAATCTTTAAAAATTTATTTCTGTGATTGGCTCCATATCCTTTTAGGCAAATTGTTAAAAGTAAAAGGAATCAAAGTTTCCACGAAGACATGTCAATCATGACTTTTCATACCTATCAACTTCCCTTCATTCAGATCTTCCTGCTCGCCTCAATTCAAAGCATATCCTTCTTGATCGTCAATTTTTTCACCCACTTGTATATTTCACATTTATCATCCATTGTAAATGAAAAACTAGGCTTGAGAATTTTGCCATTTGTTAGTTCCTGCAGCCACAATTCTTTTCTACTACAATATTCCTTTAAGTCCAATCTAGCTTTAAGGTTATCTTTTTTCTTTCTCTTGACATCCATCACTGTGTTGAATAAATTGCTAAAATAATTTTTCTCAATATGCATCATATCAGGATTGTGTTGCAGGAGATTATTCTTTCAATACGGCAACTCCCAAAATATACTTTGTTTGGTCTAGTTATGTTCAGTGCCATATCTAGAAAGTCTAAAACGTGGAGCCTTTATAAACTTAGGTAGTTGAGAAACTCTTTTCAAAATTTGATGGCCTGTCAATGATGGAGGTGGGACATCATTGTCAACCCTGCTTTTTCTGAACGAGACATCATTGTCAACCTTGCTTTTTCTAAATACATGTCTCATCTTTTTAAACTCATTATCTATCGACAAGAATTATCGATGACAATCAAATCATAAAATTTTTCTACCATACATTCGGGTGAAAGCCTTACTATGTTTCATCTAATAAGTACAAGTAAGCTTTCCAGCAATCATCCAACTATATAACATACCATATGCAAAAAATCAGTAATAGTCCATATTAAACAACCATTCATAACAAAATTCTGCTTAGTTGATATGTCAGATGTCACTACACCTTCAAAATATAGTTGTTTAAGGTCATCTATAAATTGTTGTAGATAGATATTAATCACACTTTTTGGATTACAAGGATCGGGAATAACAAAGCTTAAAATATGAATGAACTTGTCATGCACATTTCAGGAGGAAGATTATATGGAGTAAGTAATATGGGCCAACAAAAATAAGGTGAAAAAAAGTTAGAAAATGGTATGAAACCATCTGCATTAGCCCTAATATAACATTTCTAGGATCTCTAGCAAAGTCGGGATATACATTATCAAAATGCTTCCATGCTTCTCTATCGAATGGATGAGACAACACACCCAGACGACCTTCTATATTCACGATATCATCTCATATGTGGAGCAGACCTCATTGATTGATATAACCTCTTCAGTATAGGAATAAGAGGTAAATAATGCATCACCTTAATTAGAACCATCTTTCCAGCTAAAGTCCTCTTATAATGAGCATGACGACAAACTTACAATTTTCTAATTACCTATCAGCCTTATAGTATAACATGCAACCATTAACACAACAATGAATTCTATCATATAACAATTCTAATATTAGAAATCAATTTCTTTGCTTGATAGAAGTTCTTGGATATGTTAAACTCAGGATTAACCAACTCACCCAATCAACCATTGAGTTGATAGCCACATGAGGAACATTCCAATTCAATTTAATATTCGTTAATCTAACAACAATAGACATAGTATAATGTGGACTTCCTTCACATAATAGACCAATAGCCTTCTCTAATTGTTCATAAAAGCATTTTGCTTCTTCATTAGGAGTCTCATTAAAATATTATTCAAGTTCTATCCAACCTTCAACTTCGAAACATCATTAATCATTTCATGAACTCTATCATGTTGAAATGTATCATGTTGATCTCTATCAGGTTCAATTCTAATTAGACCATGTGGTACAAGCATATTATATTCATCTACGGGCATCGATTATAAAATGCACCATTCAGTCCATCTATTTCTCCATAATTTGCCCATACAAAATATCAAGGCTTAAATCCCTTACAATACAAATGTACCATAACTGCATCTAGAGTAAAAACGTTTCGGCACCTACACACACTGCAAGGACACCTAACCAATTCATTTCTCTTATAAATATCAAGTTTCAGTGCATGTCAATGAAACTTCTAGCACCATTAATAAATGTAGGTTTTAATCCACTATCATTTTCATAATACATGTCAAACATCCACAAACAAATGATCCATCTATAAAAAATAATCATCTTTAATTGGTTAGATCAAGTATGTAAAGTACTTAATTTATAATTTAGCTTTACAGTTTAATTGTATCCTACAATATAATAATTCAAGTTTCTTAAAATTAAAAAGTTAGATTTTTCTCAATTAAAATGTAAGCTTTCAAATTTCAAGCATAATTAAAGTTCAAGTATTTAAAGTTGAGAATTTAAACAAATTTGAAACAATTATATGAACTTAATTTAAAAATCCTAATTCAAGTTAATTCTAAACTCTAAATTTATGTAAACAATTAGTATATAAAGTTTAAGGTCAAAATTATATTTAACATCAAATTAAATTCCACAACTTAAAGTTTACTTATATCCTACAATATTAATATTTCAAGTTTTCTAAAGTTCAAAAGTTTGATTTTTCTAAGTTAAATTGTAAACATTCAAATTTCAAGTATAATTAAAGTTGAAGTACTTAAAATTGAGAATTTATGTCACGACCCAAACCTACGGCGTAGCTGTGATCGGCGAATTGGGAACCCGTAGGAACCCCAAACAAGCTTCTTCACATATCATTACACTTCTTTGGTCACGAAAGCAATTAGAACCGATACTAAGAGATAATAAATAAAAAGGAAAAGCGGGACTAAGGGATCTCTTTGATACCATAAACATCAAGAAACGAGAGAGTCAAGTCTCATAGCTTAAATATCAAACTTGTCCAACAACACCTCTACTACATAGATTAAAGTGGGAGCCAAGACAAACAACCGGGCTCGCCCTCACGGTCATAAGTATACATTAAAGTAAAGAGAGTCTTAATACATAACATGAGATTAAAGTCATTGTCCCCG
>JAOTQR010079142.1:0-10750 GCA_025774065.1 Solanum ossicruentum
CGAAATAAAGTTCACAAGTTGTTCCATTTCATATGCATTTCATTGTTCATCCAATGTACTCTTTTATTTGTCATATTATCTTATATGATTATCTATATGTCACATGCTACATATATAGTCATGCAGCTCCAATATTATGGCCACCAAAAGAATCATCTCAAAGGTAATTAAAAGATAAAGTATACAATTTTGATGTGTGGTAGCCCCAGGGGGTTCATGAAGAACCTAGCATAGGGATGATCCCAATACAGTATTACGGGTGGTAGCCCGAGGGGGTTCATGAAGAACCTAGCATAGCGACGATCCCGATACAGTTTACCACTGATTTGTTGGTCATTTGTATTATAGTTTTGCACAGATTTTACAGTAAAGGTAAAGTAATATAAAGGACATAATGTATATGATCCCACAGTATAACTAAAGGTGGTCTCTTATGCTACACCAGTGTACAGTTTCACTTAAGTTGTTATATCATATACAGTGTATCCTGCCTTACATACTTAGTACATTATCTCGTACTGACGTCCCTTACGAGGGACCTGCATTTCATGCTGCAGGTACATGTGCTAGTAGATCTCCCTAGTAGGAGTACAGGATATTCAGCCGCGGTCACCAAGCTCCAGGTTGCTTCGAGGCTTGTATATGTCTAGAGATTACATGTTTTTATTGTATAGCTTGTTGAGGCGGGGCCAGTCCCGACCATTATCAAATGTTTTTCATTATTTAGAGACTTGTACACTATGTAAAGCAAAGTGAAGTCATGTCTCGTACTATAGACACTGGGGCTCCAACGGCCTAGTCATATACATTTCTTTTTGGCTTGTTATCACTTTTATCTTATTAAAGGCATGTCAAACATAGAAACCTCTTATAGTATGTATAGTAAGTGCATAGATACAGGTTGGTTCTCCCAATTCCTTATCGCAACGGGTGCCAGTCCACCCTAATGGGACTTTGGGGCATGACAGTAAAACCTTTCAACATGAAGGTTATCATCTCTAGATTCGATAAACCCTCAGAAACTTCTGTCTCTGACCTGTGAAGTGAGATGAACTCTCTTAAGAAGGAAGTCAAAGAAATCAAATCTTGCCTAGAAAAGGTCTAGGTTGATGCTCTTACCTCCCAGGTTCTTCGAGACGTGTCTTCGCAAAATGATAAGGGAAAATCTATTGCTTTTCCAGACACGGATCATCTTTATAATTTCCCAGAGGAACCTTTAGTTTCTGATTCTCCTCCTAAATCCCATCCTTCTATTCAAACCATCAAGTCCCTAAGTCAGCACATACCCATTAAATTGGTTGTTGCTAAAGACTTAGTCCTTAACAAAATTGCACTACTTGATAGTGGGGCTGATCGCAATTGCATTGTGAAAGGCCTTATTCCATTGAAGTACTTAGATAAAAGTACTTCTCGTTTGTATTCTGCTGCTGGAGAGCGGATGAAAATTGATTACAAATTATCTAAAGCTCATATTTGTAATAAAAATATCTGTTTTATGAATGATTTTGTTATTACAGAAAATATCAATGAAGATATTATTCTGGGTTTACCCTTCATTAATTAGTTGAAACCCTATACTGATGACTTTGATGGTATTCATGCTTGCATCCTTAATTAAAAGGTTTTCTTTCCATTTGTTAAAACTCTTTCTCCTGAAGAAAGCTCCTTTTAAAAAAATTAGACTATCTTTAAAATCAATCGACTTTCTAATCACATCTCTTTCTTAAATGAAGAAATTAAAATTGAGAAAATCAAACAAATTTTAAAAACCCCGGGAATGGTCTCTAAGATTGATTCCCTCCAAAAACCTTTTGAAAATGAAATTTGTTCTGATTTACCCACGGCTTTTTGGAAAATAAAAAAGCATGTTGTTGAACTTCCATACATAAATGATTTTGATGAGAAGGATATCCCTACAAAGGCTAGACCTATTCAAATGAATCATGGAATGATGGAAGTCGATAAAAAAGAAATTGATCACTTGTTAAAAAATAGTATCATTCATCCTTCCCAGTCTCCCTGGAGTTGTTCTGCATTTTATTTAAATAATAGTGCAGAAAAGGAGAGAGGAGCTCCGAGACTTGTAATCAATTACAAGCCTCTTAACTCGGTCCTTAAATGGATCAGGCACCTTATCCCTAACAAAAGGGATCTCTTGAAGCGAACTTATAAAGCAAATCTTTATAGCAAGTTTGACATGAAATCTGGGTTTTGGAAAATCCAAATTGCTGAGAAGGACAAGTATAAGAGCACCTTCAATGTCCCATTTGGTCATTATGAGTGGAATGTTATGCCATTTGGATTAAAAAATGCTCTCTCTGTATTTCAAAATATTATGAACAACATTTTTAGTCCTTATAGTCATATGTCTATTGTTTATATTGATGATGTGTTAATCTTTTCTGAGGACATATATTCTCATTTCAAACATTTAAAAACTTTCTTTAATGTTGTTAAAAACAAACGGTTGGTTGTCAATGCTTAGAAGATTAATCTCTTTCAAACCGCTATTAGATTTCTAGGTCATGACCTTTATCAAGGAAGTCATAAGCCTATTTGTCGAGCCATAGAATTCTCCAGTAAATTCCCTGATGAGATCAAGGACAAAACCCAGCTGCAGAGGTTCTTAGGTAGTCTGCACTATATTGCAGATTTTATCCCTAATATTAGGTAGGTCTGTGAGCCTTTTTACCAGAGACTGAGAACAAATCCCTTGCCTTGGAGTGAGGACCAAACCAATAGTGTTAGGAAGATTAAGAAATTAGTCCAAAATCTTCCATGTCTAGGGATAGCAAATCCTGAAGCTTTTATGATAGTCGAAACCAATGCCTCTGAAATAGATGGCAAGCTCTACTATCTAGCTTTGATTTTAAAATTGAGTTTATTAAAGGAGACAACAACTCCCTTCATGACTTCCTAACCCGCGGATTCTTGCAAGGTCATGAAACGTTCAAGGCCTAATTCCCCCTTTAAGAATGTTAGATCCGAAAGGCATTCACCATTGGCCCGACCTTTCGCCCCCTACAGGCCTAACCCAGCTAAGGCCCTCTTTTCCTCCTTTACCTTCTCCAGGCCCAAGTCCAAGCACTAATAAATTAGCTATCCTTGGAAACCTGCCCAAAATCCTGGCCCAAAAATAGAGTCCAACCCAAAACCTAATACCGGATCCTCGTCTCAACCTCGTTCTGTTATGCAGAGTAAGAAGAATTATAAGATGAAAGTTCCTAAAACTTTTTCCTAAGTTGTAGACCCTAGAGTCTCCACTCAGACATCTCCGCCTCCTCCTAAAGAGACATTTGAGTATGTTACTTCTAAAGTAATTCCTCTCCTTGCCTTAGACAAGGAATATGAGTCTGGAAGGGTTATGGATCTTGTAAGACCCTATTACAACAATAATGACTACATAGATAGTCATAATCCCTTCAAAACCCATCTTTACTTTGAAGCCATTTTGGTGGACACCGACTCCATCGTAATTGAACATACCTATGGAGATAAAGACCCCAATTTCTTCTAGTAATCTCGATGTACTATCAAGAAGGTACTCTCTAGATTCGAGTGGCAAACAGACCACTTACTCACTCCCGTACCCCTGAGTATGGCTCTGATACCAAGGAGAAAAAGGATCAACAAAATAAACGAAATTAAAGGGAAAGGGCTCGGCCTAAGCGGCTCTTTTGGGATGCTAAATTACACAATATAAAAGATAGTATGTAAAACAAGAAAACCTACTTAAAAACTTTTATTCTAAAAACATAAAGGTTATAAGAGTAGAGAAGATTTACAACAAGGAGAGAAGGTCTGGAAATTTTTACAAATGGGGTGCTCTGCTGTGGACATGGCTAACAATGGCAAACAACCTGTATTACCACAAACACCTTGTTGGGCCACACCTTTGAGTTGGTAGGCCACTAATTATGCCTTCTCCTCTGCATTTAACCCCACGATAGACAGCACCTTATACACCTTTCATGTGCTGTCAAAATACAGCACATTTGGTGCCTAAAACAAGGAACTTTTATGTTTTCAATGTGGCTTTTTATGGTTTTTATGTGTGTTGTGTTTATTTTAGCATAAATACAGGTTGGGCTAATTTTGGGGAAAAGTAGTAGATTTTATTGAATTTGAGAATCTATGAGACCAATTACGTGTCGTAGCCCAAGCTACGAGTCGTAGGGGATGATTGTAGCAATTAAAAGTTTTCAAAACCAAAATCAAAGAAATTAAAGTTCAGCCATACGAGCTCAAGTTATGGGTTGTAACCCTCACTATGACTCATAAAGGGGGCCTCATAGTGATTTATAGTATTGATTAAAATTGTATCAAGAATTACAAGGGTGGATTACAAGAATACACTACGAGTCGTATACCAGACTATGACTCGTAGAGGTGGATCATAGCAATGAAGTCCAAAATGCCAAGTGCTGACAACGAAAGCCCAATTACGGCTTGTAGGTCACCCTACAAGTCGTAACAACTATCGACCTAAATTTTGTAATTATTTTAAGGACCTTTTTATAAATAGTATAAATAGTATGTGTTAGGGTTTTTAAAAAGGGAGGACATTTTACACAGATTTTTAAGGATATTTTGGAGAGAGTTCTTAGAATATTGTTGGGTTTTAGACTAGGGTTTAAATTTAGAGATTCAACTTGGAGATTTGGAATAACTTGTAAATCAATTTCATCATTCAAGCGTGTGATTCTAAGAAGGGTTTCCTTGTTCTTCATTCTTCTTAGATAATTTCTCAACTATGTGTGCTTCATTCATTGCTAGTTTTCTTGCCCAAGTCATGAGTAGCTAAACCCCCACAACTTGGGTGTTGTGGGAACCTTGAGTAGCTAGCTTTAACTCATATTATTTGCATTTCTTGAGTTGGGTATTTGCATGTATTATCCATTTTCCTTCATTTTGCTTGTTGTTTAATGGTGGCCAACATTAAACCCCACCTAGTTTCATGATCCAGATCAAGGTAGTGATGAATAGAAAAAGAAAATGGCTGACAGAATTCGATTGATATTTTCTCATCTAATCAAACAAACCCGGCCAAGGAGAGGTTGACTGAGATAATAGGTAATGATTAGTTGACATACTGTGGTTGTTGGCTAAGTATCATAGTGAAATCTGGCCTTCACCTTTGCATAAGGGTTTGAAAGTACCTAAGTTACTATCCTGCATGCAATGTCCTATTTTAGATTTTATTATTTGGGATGTTTGAGTTAGTGAATCATGGGGAAAACAATTTCCCAAGTTGCTCTCCAATTTGATTGTCTCTTCACTTTGTTAGTATAGTTTTAGTTTCTTATAAATCATTTCAAACCCCCTCCCCCCATTTAATTGAGAATATAGTTAATTGATGCTTGAAATGATTATTAGTGAATCAATGTGGCAAGACCTCGTATTCCCTTAGGATTCATCCCTAACCTATGGTTAGGTTTTATATTTGACAATGATCACTTTATCCTTAGTGTGAGGTACTGTTTGAGCGTGATGAAAATTAATGTTGTCGTTGCTAGGGAAACCGGCAAGGTTTTGACTTGATTTCACTAATAGTTAATTCAAGTGTTGATTGCTTAATTCTCTTATATTTTACTCTTGTTTTTTTTTTGTTGTTTAGTTTCTTTTGCAGGGTATACTAGGTGTATGCCCAACACAAGGAGCCAAGGCGGACTGTTAGCTCCTATTAATATTGAGATCCATCATGTTGCAAAGAGAATGGCCCAAGCAAACATGGATATTGTGGTTGATCAAGCCATGGATCAAAATGATGATGATGTGGGTAGAGAGGAGAATCCACAACCAAAGGAAAATAGTCCACACAATAAAAATTTCGATGAGAATGCATATGGTTCAAATCAATATTGGCTGAACCCTATGGCCTTGGATGTCATAGATGCTATAGTGTAGCCACCATACCGGCAGATACTAAGTTCACAGTGTTTAGTGTACTACTCCAAATGCTCCAGAATCGTGGTTTGTTTGAAGGGTTACCTACTGAGGGTCCTCACAGTCATCTTCATAATGTTGCATTTTTGTATAAAATTGTGATGGATACACATAATTTCTCTATGGATGTTATTGGATTATGAGTGTTCCTTTTATCTCTTATAGGAAATGTAGCAATATGGTTGTTAGAACTCCCACAGAGTTTAATCACCAGTTGGGAAGAATTGCAAAGAGCTTTCTTAGAGCAATATTTTCCAAGGTCCAAAATGCTCAAACTAAAGGACTAAGTCAATAACTATGATTAATTGCTAGGTGATTCTATTAGTATAACGTTGGAGAGGTTCACCAAGTGTTTGAGAATGGTTCTGGACCATAAGATTGTGGATGATGCCTTAGTGCAAATTTTCTATTGGGCTCTTGATGAGAATAGTCAAGCATGTGCGGATACAGTCATGGGAGGCATGTTCTTAGACCAACCGTTCACAAGGATTGTGGAAAGGATAGAGCAAGTAGTGAAGACTAATAGAGCATGGGGCCAAAAGGAGCGAGCTACTACAAGAAGCTCTTGTGTAGTGAGCATTAGTTCGGATCAAGCAAAAATCAATTATGAGATCACACAACAACTTGCTCAACTCCAAATTAGCATGGACTTGGTGGCAAAACAAACTCAAGAAAGTGTTCATGCGGTAGTCCACCAACCCCTAAGAGCACCCATGTATGGTGAGTCATATTATAATGAAGATGCTTGCTTTGTTAGAGATCAAGCGGTGGGTTTCCGAAACAATGTGCAAGGGTCCAATCCGAACTATTGAAGTCATGGTTCTGGAAATCAAGGTCAGAACTACAACCGAGAGAGTGCACATAGAGATAACTGTGGTGGTAATTTTGAAAGAGATAGGGTGCTAGAAGCTGAATGGGGACACAAAGATGGGTATATAAATGGTCCTTATGTGCCTCCTCATAATCATGAAGCCGGTTCTAGCAATTCAAGGATTGAGGAAATATTTGACAAGTTACTGAAGAGGGTTGATCACCAAGATGAGAATTTGAAGGGAACGAAATCAGATATCTCAAGTATCAACCAAAATATTGTCTTACTCGGTGGCGATCAAGTAATTATAACAACAATTTGGTCAAGTGTCCCTCCAAAAGAATAAACACCAAAAGGGTACTTTGCTGAGCAATACGGTCAAAAACCCGAAGAATGAGAAGCATTACATAGAGGTTATGACAAGGAGTAGGAAGAGTACCATTAACCCTCCAATGCCAGTGGGTGTAAATAAAGAGTGTGAAAAGAATGTTGATGACAAGGTTGAAGTTGAGGAAGAAGGTTTGGCTAACAATGGGGTGAGAGGTGAAATGGTAAAGGAGCAAGGAAAGAACAAGACTATCCAAACACCTCCCCCTCCTTTTCCCTAAAGGCTCAAGTAAAAGGAGAAAGATGGTAAGTTCAAGCACTTCTTAGCCATGTTGAAACAATTTTCCATCAACATTCCCCTCATTGAAGCATTGGAGAAGGTACCCGAGTATGCTAAATATATGAAGGATTTGGTGACGAAAAAGCATACTGTGAGCCAAGAGATTCAATATTGTAGTGCTATCAACACCAAATGCTTGGTCCAAAAAAGGGAGGACCCCGGTGCATTTACCATTTCTTGCACCATCGATGATATTGAGTTTGCAAGAGTATTATGTGACTTAGGAGCGAGTATAAATTTGATGCCACTTGCCATATTTAAAAAGCTTGATTTAGTTTCACCTACTCTGACACAAATAAGATTTTTGATGGCCGATAAGATGATTAAGAAGCCGGAGGGAATACTCTATGATGTGCTAGTCAAAGTGGATAATTTCATATTCCCAACGGATTTTGTCATTCTTGTTTATGAAGTCAATTTTGAAGTCCCTATTTTCTGGAAGACCATTTTTGGCACAGGGAGAGCCCTAGTGGATATGGATTGGGTCAACTCAGTATTAGGGTTAATGATACAGAAGTGGTTTTTGATATTCGCCAGTCTATGAAACACCCTGACGAGCTCAAAAGTGAAGTGTGGGCTATTGAGGAATTTTGATGACTCAAGATGACTAAGTCGTGCCACGACGTTAAATAAGGCGCTACTTAGGAGGCAACCCAAGAGCTTTTAAATGCTTTTGCTTGCTTTTGGTTATTAGTATTTTGTGGATTCTTAGGTAGTGGTATGATCTTGGTTTGTTTTTTCTTTGAAGACATTGAATTAGTCGTATGTTTAGATAATGGTGTATTTTGAGATGGAGGTTTGTAGGTATTGAACAAGTGCAGAAAGTTTGCAGAAAATAGCATTGGAAGCAACCTTCACGACCAGACCTACGAGCCGTAGTGCGCACTATGACTCGTAGTCATGTCTCTAGTGGATAAAAGTGATGATTGAAGTTGTTATGCACACTATGAGCTAACCTTACTATTCGTAGTCTCTCATATTAATCGTAAGTGGGGTTCATAGTGCCCAGGTATGATTTTTGAATTTTTTTAAAGTGTTGGGTGGTCTATAATACCAAGACCTAGGAGTCATACCCAGGCCTACGACCCGTACTTCAGGTTTCATAGACCCAACTCAGGGATTTTAAACACCAACCCGGTGTGCTTCAAATCTGACCCTAAATCTCTTTGTTCCCAAAACCTTTCCACCAACTTCTTTGACCATTTTTCCGGCAAGACTCCGTCAACTAGGGTTTTTTCCCTCTTTCTCATTTCATTCATCATTCATCATTATCTCTTGAGGTATGTTTCTTGGTTAAACTTCATACACAAAATATATGTCTTTTGAACTTCTTGAATGAATTTGTGACTGGAATTGTAACTGAGAGTATTCATGGAGAGAATTGGTACCTTTGAAATAGAATTAGGGTGTTTGTCAATTAGATTTCATGAAAACTGACCATAGTTGTAAAAATTTCCCTTGTAGTTTGGTTTTGAAACAACCACAAAAAGTGCTCGAAAATATGTCTCGAAAGTATCAAGAATCGTAATTTTCATATATCTAAAAATCCATTCGTTATTTCAAAAATTCGACTTCATATTCTTGTTCAGGGGGAAAAGCTGGGTAGGAATGGGTCAAACCCGAATTTTATAGCAATCGTAGCAAAATTCGAAACTTAAGAGTTGCAATTTCCAGTGTTAAATCTGTGTCTGGGGCACGATGCGCCCCAATGTTATTTTGGTCATTTTTCTGTTTCGGGTCTAAGGCTTTGGGTCTTGGGCCTAAGCCTTGCCATATGTGAAAATACATATACTTAGCCTTATTTTACCCTCATATTATCCTAAACATTCCCTAAACTCACTCAAACAGTTATATTAGTATTTTTCTCAAGATTCAAGTCCCAAAACCTCTTCCGGATCTAAGGATTTCCTTCAAGCTCCAAGTCTCCATTTTCAATCTTCATCAAGAGTTTCTCCAAAGATAAAGTATGTGGGTTGCAACCATTAGGTCCTTCCACCCATGGTGCCCTAATCTCCTTTTTAATCAAATTACAAGATTTAAAGTTGATTTTACAATTGAGTTTACTAGTATGAACAGGTCTACGAACTATGTTAAAGCTATGTAAAGTTGTGACTGTTTGGCTATGTTTTGAGCTATAAATCTTGGATCTCTTGTAAGATTTGGTGAAGGGTTTTGATGTATTTGCTTGAGGGTGTTACAAGGTGTTGATTGATGGTTTTACAATGGATTTTCTTGCATGATTTCATCTCTTCATTTAATGGTTTTATATAACTATTTTACACCCGCCAAGTGTTTGATAAAATGTCTGGTTATGGTTTCTTGAGGAATTGAACGTCCAAAGCATGAGATATGATATGATTGATGTTATGGTGATGAAATGAGCTTATATAAATGATATATTCTATATGAAGTGTTGCATTAGACCATGCCCAATCCGAGGGGACTAAGAGTCCGAACAACCGAGATGTGGGTTTTTACTCATCAACTATGTAAGGTGTTTGTATTTTGCCGCCATGGTGATAGGGTGAGATTATCATCAACCATGTGAGGGTTTTGTACTTCACCACCAGGGTGATGGGGTGAGATCATCATCAGCCAACCAAGGTGGGTTTGTACTTTGGAAATCTTGCTTGGTCTCTTTTACACATATGATATACTATATAAGCATGAGTTACATAAGCATGTTTTACTGAAGAATTAATCATACATGCCGTATTGTTATATGATGTCTATTTCCTATTATTATGCATCTTGATTATGATTCCTATCTCTTGTTGTATTGCATCCTACATACTTAGTACATTCAAACGTACTAATGCATACTCTTACCTACATGATATCACCATGTAGGAATCAGAGCCAAAGTTGATCATCCTCCTCCTCCACCTGGCTAATTCGGTACTAGTCAAGCTAGTTGGTGAGTCCTCCGCCTTGGGGACCTTAGTATATGTTTCTCTTATTATGTATTGAGACATTCTTCTTTATTCTCTATTTTGACTAAGAGGGTGAGCCCGGTTGCTTTGTCTTGGCCCCCGCTCATATCTTGATAGTAAAGGTATTATTGGACATGCTATGTATCTATGATATAAGCTTTGACTCTTTTGTCTCTTGATTATGATGTTATGCCAGCTTTCCCCTCAGTCTCATTGCCCCTATTTCTACTCCTTTAGGTCATTTAAATGCTTCTACGACCAATGATGTGTAATGATTAGTTAAGAGGCTTGTTTTGGGGACCCCTCGGGCTCCCCATTCATCATGTCACATCTAGGCCCTATATTGGGTCGTGACAGGTTTTGATGACCATGCTTTACCATGTGTTGTTTATT
>JAOTQR010079143.1:0-10747 GCA_025774065.1 Solanum ossicruentum
CATCTTGGCATCTCAATCACATAAGAAAATAATACATGGGCAGCAAGCGGGTGTTTATAAACCCGGGCGTATTCCTTAAACCTTTCCGCCCCTAATCGTAATTTCTACTACACATTAGCATGCACACATCTTATAAAACCTACTTTAATGCCATAACAACCTTACAAGAGCCCACCAAGCACAACATATCACAATTCCATGCAATCTAGAAACGGACAGCATAACATTACCTCCCCTCGCAACCTTTCGACTTTAACAATTCCAAATCGGTTCCAACCTTAACCTAACTATTCCAGCAACATTTATACTTACAACCAGCTATAAAAAAGCTTCAGAACAGCAACAAATAAGTTATTAAGGACGTGAAGCAACAGCTTGCGCTCCAACAGTCTACAAGTTCCTACGAAGAACATAATTGTGATATCATATAATGACTCACTGTTGTGGACTATAAAAGTAGTTAATCAGCCTTTTTTACATTGTTGCAACACCAGACATTGTTTAATACATAAGTAATACTTCATAATAAATCCATTTAAAAAGACAAAAGCCTCTTAATTAACAAGAAAATGGTACAAGAATCCTTAATATACAATCTGTCCAGAAATTTCAGCATAGGTAAGATTAACTTGCCTCTTTGGTTTTGATGAACAACCCATACTAGGTGCATGAGTAAGTTCACTTACCTTTAAGGAAAAGCTTTAGAGCTCCTTTAAGGACCCTTGTGAGGTTGTAAAACTTGTCTTTCACCTCTTTAAACGAGAGCAAACACAACACCAAGAAAGCAGATTTTTCTTGTCTAAATTGAAATGAATTGTAGGCTGGTTATAATCCTCTTTTAAAGCCTTAGTTTGGCCGACTTACCCTTGACAATTTGACCATCTTAAGAAACATATTAGTAATCTTCTTATGTAGCAACTTGGCCATTAGACTTGGGCCTAAATGGGTCACCAAGTTGATGGACTTGGGCTGCCAAATTTTCCAATATTTCCTTCACTTGGTTTTGGGCCAAATTTGCAAGGTGTTTTGTATTGTCTTTGGGCCCTTTTTAATATTCTCCTTGGGCTGATCATATGGCCCATTCAAGATACTACAACATGGGCCAAAGTTATACACTCAACACGGACTTTATTCGTAATTGAACTTAGACAAATTCGACGTCGAGCCTTGTCTCCGTTTAACTAGCGATTTTAAGCTAAGCAAGTAGCTGATTCACCTACTTGCTTACTAAGTCCTACAAGCACCTCAATTCTCTCACTTCATTTTAAGGTCGTAATCCACTCACTTTGACACGAAACATGTATACACTCGACCCTCTTAAGCGCTAGACGCACATATAGCCCATTAACGCGAGATCCAAGCACTTTTGAAAATTAGCGCTACTTTACCGAAATCATGTCATGTTTTATTTGCATTGTGCCAATATTGTAAGGTGTGGGGTGTTACAACTTGTTTGACCAATTGCAAGGGGCTAGCCATTTCTCTAAGATTGATCTTCAGTCTAGGTATCATTAAGTGAAAGTGAGGGGGTGTGATATTCCCAAGAAGATCTTCCAGACTAGATATGGGAATTATAAGTTTGTTGTGATATCCTTTGGGTTGACTAATGCACTGGCCATCTTCATGGACCTAACGAATAGGGTCTTCAAACCCTACCTTGATTCCTTTGTTGTGGTCTTCATTCATGACTTTTTGATCTATTCTCGTGGTAAGGAAGAGCATAGGGCTCATTTGAGGGTTATGCTGCGAAGATTGAGGGAGGAGCAATTGTATGCGAAATATGAAAAGTGTGAATTTTGGTTGAGAGAGGTTGCCTTCCTGGGACATGTGGTGTCAGGAGATGGTATGAAGGTGGATCCAAAGAAGATTGATGTGATTAGAAATTGTCCTAGACCATTGACTCCATCGGATATTAGGAGTTTCTTGGGCTTAATGGGCTACTATCGGAGGTTCGTGAGTGGATTCTCTTCTATTGCTTCCCCTGTGACAAAATTGTCTCAAAGAAGGTTAAGTTTGTGTAGACGATGAATATGAGAGAAACTTTCAAACCTTGAAATATAAGCTTGTGTCTGCTCCTATATTGTCACTACTGGATGGGCTTGAGGGATTTATTGTGTATTGTGATGCTCCCAGGTTGGTTTGGATTGTGTTTTGATGCGAAATGGTAAGGTGATAGCCTATGCTTCTAGACAACTCAAAGTGCATGAAAAGAACTATCCTACCTATGATCTTGAGTTAGCCACCATTGTGTTTGCATTAAAGATTTGGCGTCATTACTTGTATAGGATACATATTGATGTGTTCACCAATCATAAGAGCCTCCAATATATCTTCACTCAAAAGGATCTCAACTTGAGACAAAAGAGATGGTAATAACTTCTTAAGGATTATGATATAGAGTGCATTATCATCTAGGTTACATCAAATGTGGTAGCGAAAGCCTTGAGTAGGGTGTCCATGGTTGGCTTAGCTCATGTTGATGGTAGTGAGAAAGAGATGGCTAGGGAGGTGCATTGGTTGGCTAGGTTGGGAGTTAGGTTGGATGAGGATAGTAATAGTGGTGTGGTTGTTCTTGATGGATCTAAGTCTTCTTTGATTGATGATGTAATGGCAAAACAAGACCTTGATCCCTCCTTGTTAGAATTGAAGGCCTTAGTGAAAGGGGGAAAGGTAGAGGTTTTCTCACACGGGGGAGATGGTGCCCTTAGGTACCAAGGTAGGTTGTGTATACCATGTCTTGATGGTTTGATAGAAAGGATCCTTGATGAGTCCTATAACTCTTCTTATGCTATCCATTCTGGTTCCACCAAAATGTATAGAGACTTGAGGGATGTGTATTGGTGGGGAAGCATGAAGGGGGACAGTGCCAAATTCGTTTCCGGTTGTCATACTTGTGAGTAAGTCAAAGCCGAACATCAAAGGCCGAGTGACCTAACCCAAGACATTGAGATTCCTACTTGGAAGTGGGAGGTGATTAATATGGATTTTGTGGTTAGGTTGTCCAAGACTAGAAAGGGTTTTGATTCTATTTGGGTGGTGGTTGATAGGATGAATAAATTACCTCACTTTCTACCGGTTAAGACCACATATGGGGCTGAAGATTATGCAAGGTTGTGCATTCATGACTCGGTAAGGTTGCATGGGGTTTTTTTATATATCATATCGGATCATGGGGCACAATTTACTTCACATTTTTGGAGATATTTCTAAAAAGGTCTTGGTATTAGTGTTAAGCTTTCTACGACCTTCCACCCTTAAACGGATGGCCAAGCCGAGATGACCATCAAAACCCTTGAGGATACGCTTAGGGTATGTATGTTGGAGCTTAAAGGTAGTTAGGATGACCATCTTCCATTGATTGAGTTTGCCTACAACAATAGCTATCATTCTAACATCGGTATGACTCCTTTTGAGGCTCTCTATGGGAGACATTGTAGATCATTAGTTGGTTGGTTTGAGGTTGGTGAGGTAGCATTGTTGGGACTAGATCTAGTTATCGAGGCTCTTGAGAAGGTTAGGATGATTAGAGAAAGTTGAAGATAAAATAAAGCCACTAAAAATCCTATGCCGATATGAGAAGAAGAGACCTCGAATTCAAAGTTGGTTCGGGTCTACCTAAAGGTTTTACCCATGAAGGGTGTGGTCCGTTTTGGTAAGAAGGGCAAGTTGAGCCTAAGATATATTAGTTCTTATGAGGTCATGAGGAGGGTTGGAAAGGTAGCCTATGAGTTTAGGTTTCCTAATGAGATGGAATTGGTGCATCTGGTATTCCATGTGTCCATGTTGAGGAAATATGTGGGTGATCCGAATGCCATTGTACCTCTTGATTTTGTGGGTGTTGTTGAGGATGATTTGATGTATAAAGAGGTTCCGATTCAGTTCTTGTATAGGCAAGTGAAGAGGTTGAGAAACAAATAGGTGGCTTCTGTTAAGGTCTTCTGGAGGAATCAACAAGTTGAGAGTGCTACTTGGGAGGTAGAAACGAATATGCTAAAGTGATATCCTTACCTTTTCCACTCCACTTAAGACTAATATATTGATCTAAGCCCATTATATGATCTTAGGTCTTAAATTCAGCCCCATATCATTACATATGTTTATGTTTAAATTGACAAGTTCATGTTGATTTTTGGTCTTTATGATGAAATTTTTGAAATGATGTTTAAGTGCATTGTTGCATCTCTATATAGGCTGAAAGTGTCATGTTTGTGTCTCTCATATACATTCCTTTGACATTTGGGGACGAATGCTCCCACGGGGGAGATATTGGAAAGACCCAAGAAGTGCCCGAAATGTGTCTCGGAAGTGGCCGGAATTGTAATTTTGATATATTCAAAATTCGTGCACGATATGGAAAATCCAACTGCATATTATTGTTCTGGGGATCAAAATTAGAGGAAAAGGGGTGTAACCCCGATTCAAGAGCGCATGATTAGCAATTATGAAATTTCAAGGATGCAATTTCCAGTGAAAATCCACTCGCTTCCGCGATGCGCCACAGTATAAAAAATGGCCTATTTTTTAAACTTCATCCAAAATTTTTAAGTCTTGGCCCTAAGTGTTCTCAAACGTGAAACTGCCTATGATAAACCATTTTTCACCCTCATATCATTCTAAACACTCCCCAATGCTCATTCAAACACTTCGCCAGAGTTTTCACTCCTAAATTCAAGTCTCAAACCCTCATCAAGGATTTCCTTCAAGGTTCTTCTTCAAACTTCAAGTCTCCATCTCCAATCTTCAGTAAGTTCACCTCCAAGCTAAGGTATGTGAGTTTCTTTCATGGGTTCCTTTCACCCATGATACCCAAGCTCTTTTTACTCAAAATTGTATGATTTAAAGTTGATTTATTCATGGGTCTCATCTTTTATGAAAATCATTGCACACTATATTTGGTTTATGAAATTGTGACTGTTTTACTATGTTTGAAGCTATGAAGCAAGGGACTATTGTGGGAATTGATAGAGGGTCTTGATGTATATTGCTTTGAGATGTGACCAAGTATATATTGATGGATTTACATTAATTTTTCTAGCACGATTTCACTCTTTAATTGTATGATTTTACACTAGCATTATACACCCACTAAGTGTTCGATAAAATGTCCAATTGTGGATTTTTGAGGAATTGAAGGTCCAATGTATGACTTATGAGATGAATGACTATATGATGATGGCATGATGATGAAATGATGATGAAAAGAAATGTATCTATATGATGATGAAAGTAGTGTGTGTATGTGTGTGTGTGTGTGTATATATATATATATGATATATTTCTATATAGTGTTGGGGATGACCAAGCCTATCTCAGGGGGTTGTAGGCCTGGGTAACCCATCGAGGGGTTGGTACTTTGGTCGCCTAGCTCGTGGGGTCTTAGGCCTAGGTAACCATGTAAGGGGTTGGTACCCATCAACCTTGATGGGGGGTTTGTACTTTGTCAACCTCCACGGGGGGTTAGCACTCCACCAACTTGGTAGGGGGTTTGTACTCCATCAACCTCATGAAGGGGTTAGTACCTCATATGCCTATCCAAGGGGATGGTAGGCCTTGGCTTGTACTAAAATAGTCACTCTTTATACTCGTATTATGATCAATATAAGCATGGTTTTACTTCAAGCATCATTCATACATGTCATATTGAGTATGTTATTGATTACTTAGGATTATATATTTTACCTATGATGTCTACCTCTTGTTGCATTGATCCTACATACTTCATACATTCAAACGCACTAATACATACTCTATGCCTACATGATGTCATCATATAGGAATCGGCATACTGCTTGATCATCCTCCTTCTCCACGTGCCTAGTACGACTCCATTCAAGCTTGTTGGAGAGTTCTCCATTCCGGGGACGTTACTTATGATCTCTTGCTATATATTAAGACTTTTTCTTTGGCTTATGTATTGCCTATGAGGGTGAGGCGGGTTGCTTTTTCTTGGCCCCCGCTCTTATCTATATAGTAGAGGTGTTGTTAGACATGTTATGTACCTATGCTATGAGCTTTGACTCTATTGACTATTGATGTTCATGATATGGAAGTTACCCTTAGTCCCTATTCCTTTTGTTTGCATGTATCTCTTATTGTCATTCTAATTGCTTTCGTGACCAAGGATGTGTAATGATATGCTATGAGTCTTGTTTGGGGTTCCTTCGAATTCCCCATTTGCTGGTCACGTCTAGGCCCTAGGCTTGGGTCGTGACGGTCGATTGGCTAATGATCAGCTGTAATTCAAGGAAACATTTTCTTTAATAATGGAAGTTCCTTTTACTCAATTTTTCTTATCTAATGTGAATTTATAAATGAAAAAAATAAAATAAAACAACATAGTTGCTTGGTGTTGCGCTTGTTCGAAAATAGCAATGCAAAATTTTTCAGCATCATTATATGAAATCGGGTATGATAATACAGAGAATTTATTTCGTGTTGATACATTTGGTGTTGTGAGTTAATGATATTATATGAATTATTTATCTTATGCAACTCTGTAGAAGTTTTTTCTGATACCTTTGGAATTTTGTTATTTTATTTCTCTTAATCAGAAATTTTTATATTTTTTAGTATCTTTCTTGATGTGTACATTAAGAATATGAACAGTTGGTGGTTTTGTTGCAGAATATGTATATAAAAATGTTTGATATTTATTCTGTATAAACAGTTACTTTTATTTCTTTTGGGTTGATTATTTTGTTTGCGTGTAGGCGTATATGTGTATATATTTTTCTTGTTCTGAATGGTATAACCGTCTTAAATGTATACATTATGACTTTTAAATATAATGTATATATTTACTTGTAGTGAGTCAATCATTTTATGTGTTTACTTAGTTGTCTAAATTTGATAGTTAGATATGTATATAAGAATGAAGATTTCATTGCTTCATTATACGTGTTCTTTTTTTGCTTAAACTGTAATTAGTTGTATATGTTATATGTCTTTGGTTGTGACGTATGTGAAGTCTGGTGTATGTATAAAAAATAAAACTATTGTGATTGAGACGTGGTAGGATATATATTATAGTTTGATTTGTATATATTTAGGTTGCCTGGTGTGATCTTTTTTGCGTAAATGCAATTCATTATGTGTTTTTTATAAAAAATATATATTGTAGGTTGATTTGTATCTATATGTATATAGTGTTAACGTATAAAATGTGTTGTGTATAGTGATGGCTTCAATAGCTCGTATGGTGATGTATTCCAGATGGTGGGATGATAAAAATTGTTTCGTTGATTATATTTTAGAAGGTGTAGTCTTTGAAGAGCATGCAACGTACCTGGAATTGTGTACGCTGATTGCAAATCAAATTGGTGTTGATCTTATAAAGAAGGTAATCATGATTGAATACAAAGTCGATCATGGAGATATGCAGATAGTGATACACAATGTTATGGGTGTAAGGGTTTATGTTATGCTGAAAAAAGCTATTAATGATTTCAATAAGTATCCAATTTGTGCAAGTATTTTTGATAAGGATTTGTGCGAGACTGATGTTGGTGGAAGTTCTTTGGATCGATTAGTTTCATTGCTAGAGGCAAATTCAATAATTGAATTGGATGATTTTGAAAATCCTGAGTTGTCTATCGATGAGTTGTCTGAAACTCTGCCTGTGTAAATTTTCTCATAGTTTAGGTGCCACACCAAGATAAAAGGAACAATATTGCACCAGGCTAGCATCCAACGCCTGAAGAGCATAATAGATAACTATTGTTGGAGTTTGAACCTATTTTTCAGTAAGCTAATCCAGCGACTGGTAATTGAAGAGAAACAATAAACCCAGAAAATACCACGTATGCAGAAATTTTGCCAAATATATTTCCTATAATGGACTTGAAACCAAAAGTTCCAAGGGAGCATTGAGTGCACAACGAGAATTCTTGTCCTCTAACAGGACAACTCAAAAAATTTCAAAAATGGAAGAGGATGATGCAGTGAAATGCATCACTTGTTGAATTATCATCTCAACCCTCTTAAGAATAACTTAGTCTCTTTTCTTTTTTTTCTTTTTCAGAAGTGTACACTTGGTTCAAAAAAATCAGCAACTCAATAAGGTTAATTCCTATCAATGAGCTCAGTAGGCAACTTAAGATCAAAAAAGACACCACCAAAATCCTTTCTTGTACACTTCCTTGAGGAGCATCCACTCTCGTCTGAAGTAGCCTGATGACTAAACAAATTCTATGGACCCTCCTGTAAGATGTACAAGAAGCAGTATAATGTTCAAATACTAACTTTTTTTTCTTGTTATAATGTACAACCTGCATTATCGAAACCAAGAAAAAATGAAAATAAAGGAAACAAACTTGGATAAACAGTCTACTCTTCCCCAAACAACTTCTCAACACCCCCCCTCCAAAAAAAAAAAAAGAACAAGCGCGAGGATGTATCCTGGAAAAGAGAATAAGGGAGAAGAGGAATATAGGCAATAACGGAAGCATGTCTAAAGAAAATAGGCATTTCATATGCATTGCATTGATTGTTAATCTTCAAAATTAGTAGTGTAATACTGAATCGAGTAAGATTTAACAGAATAAAATAGCCATCATTAACCATCGCAAATCTTATTGTGGAAGGTAAAAACTAATGTATGGTGACTGTGACTGTGACTGTGACTGTTAAGAAGAGACATTTTCAACACTGACAGATCAGAATGATAATATTGAACGCATATGCTTGATCAATCACATATCAACCAAGTTAATAGAATAGTGAAATATTTTTGCAAAATTGCAAAATATGACCTAGCTCTTGCCTAATACAACAACAATAACAACATACTCAGTGGAACCCCACAAGTGGGGTCTGGGGAGGGTAAATGTACACAGACTTTATTACTACATCATAGATATAAAGAGATTGTTTCCAAAAAACCCTCGACTCAAAAATCAAGCGCCATAAGCAGAAGATACTAGATATGGAAAAAAAGGAAAAGAAAAGAAAAAGGAAAAAGACTAATAATGAAAAGCAAATGATAGTATGTACATACGATAAAAGTAACAAATATAAGACAACTAATGACAACATAGGAGATAAAGACATAACTACTACTACTAACCTTCTATAACATAAGGCCATACATCAACCTACACCTACTAGCCTATTAGTCTTCTACCCTAATACGCGACCTCCACTCTTTTCGATCTAAGGTCATGTCCTCGGTGAGATGAAGTTCACGATATCTTGTCTTATCACCTCCCCCAGTACTTCTTCGGTCTACCTCTATCCCTCTGTGTAAATCCTAAATCTAACTTTTCGCACCTCCGACTAGGAGCATCAGTACTTCTTCTTACTTTTTCTTGGCCCCCGCTCTTATCTATATAGTAGAGGTGTTGTTGGATATGTTATTTACCTATGCTATGAGCTTTGACTCTATTGACACTTGATGTTCATGATATGGAAGTTACCCTTAGTCCCAATTCCTTATGTTTACATTTATCTCTTATTGTCATTCTAATTGCTTTCGCGACCAAGGATGTGTAATGATATGCTATGAGGATTGTTTGGGGTTCCTTCGGATTCCCCATTTGCCGGTCACGTCTAGGACCTAGGCTTGGGTCGTGACTGTCGATTGGCTAATGATCATCTCTAATTTAAGGAAACATTTTCTTTAATAATGGAAGTTCCTTTTACTCAATTTTTCTTATCTAATATGAATTCATAAATAAAAAAATAAAATAAAACAACATAGTTTCCTGGTGTTGCACTTGTTCGAAAATAACATTGCAAATTTTTTCAGCATCATTATATGAAATCGGGTATGAGAATAGAGAGAATTTATTTCGTGTTGATACATTTGGTTTTGTGAGTTGATGATATTATATGAATTATTTAACTTATGCAACTTTGTAGAAGTTTTTTTTTTTTTGATACCTTTGAAATTTTGTTATTTTGTTTCTCTTAATAAATTTTTTTTACATTTTTTAGTATCTTTCTTGATGTGTACATTAAGAATATGAACAGTTGATGGTTTTGTTGCACGAATATGTATATAAAAAAGTTTGATATTTATTTTGTATAAACAGTTACTTTTTTCTTTTGGGTTGATTATTTTGTTTGCGTGTAGGCATGTATATATATTTTTCTTGTTATGAATGGTATAATCGTCTTAAATGTATACATTATGACTTTTAAATATAATGTATATATTTACTTGTAGCGAGTCAATCATTTTATGTTTACTTAGTTGTCTAACTTTGCTAGTTAGATATGTATATAAGAATGAAGATTTCATTGCTTCATTATACGTGTTTTTTTTTTTTTGCTTAAACTGCAATTAGTTGTATATCTTACGTGTCCTTGGTTGTGATGTATGTGAAGTCTTGTGTATGTATAAAAAATAAAACTATTGTGATTGAGATGTGGTATGATATATATCATAGTTTGATTTGTATATATTTAGGTTGCCTGGTGTGATTTTTTTGCGTGAATGCAATTCATTATGTGTTTTGTATAAAATACATATTGTAAGTTGATTTGTATATATATATATATATATATATATATATATATATGTAGTGTTAATGTATAAAATGTGTTGTGTATAGTGATGGCTTCAATAGCTCTTATGGTGATGTATTCCGGATGGTGGGATGATGAAAATTGTTACGTTGATTATATTTTGGAAGGTGTTGTCTTTAAAGAGCATGCAACTTACCTGGAATTGTGTACATTGATTGCAAATCGAGTTGGTGTTGATCTTATAAAGAAGGTAATCATAATTGAATACAAAGTCGACCAT
>JAOTQR010079144.1:0-10745 GCA_025774065.1 Solanum ossicruentum
GTAAGGTCTGCGTACGATCTACCCTCCCCAGACCCCACTTGTGGGATATCACTGGGTATGTTGTTGTTGTTGTTACTTTTCCCTACACTAATAGCAGTTTTGCTTCCTTACTCTAGATTTTGATCCAACGCTAGATCTTTTCCTATTAAAGTCCTTTTACTATGTTGTTTCCCTATCACAGGACCTTTATCCCCAGCTCTATCCAAAGCAGAGAGAGTTTTCCACTATGAAAGAAAAAGTAGAAGTTTACAATGCTTTAGAATCTCCAACTACATATTCTATATACAGATCTAAATTAGTCCTAAATTTATAAGAAAAAAGTTTTCCCAATCCTAGTAATAACATATTTCTTTCTCAAATCTATTAGAACAAGGTTTTCTAAACCAATAGGGATTATGGACTTCTAAAATATGTATGCGAAAATTCAAGATATAATTAATAAATATTTAACAAAAATATATTACTAAATTGTCGCATTTTCAAATATTCAAGTAAATAAAAAAATTTTTAATCATATAATCTCTTAATTATGATAGATCATACAAGCAAGACATATATATAATAAGCAACAACTACATGTAAAACTTAGATTAAAATTTACATATATAGAATAAATAAGTACATCCAACCCATTCAAATATACACTATTTTAGTAGATCATTTAATCTTCCTTCTTAATTCTATTAACTGTGTTTGGGGTTGTAAAGATTCGACCTAGGGGCCTAGTTATCACACGGAGAATGAGACATTCGAAGGTGCCTCATCTAAGCCATCTTACATATCATAAGCGTTCATAGGCATAAAATACTAAGATGAAATAGAAAACTAGGGGAAATGGGGTTAACAACCACAACTTAAACATCATAAGGGAATATAGGAACTGGATTCCATTATAAGATTTGTCCAACAATACCTCTAGCATAGACTTGGTGGGGGCTAAGACATGTTCAAGCTCACCCTCAAATATATATATAGTGAAGAAATATACAACTGGAGACTAGAATGTCTTATACATCAATCTAGAAACAAAATTGTCCCCGAACTATAGAACTCGCCAACTCTCGTCATCAATGATCCAAAGCCAGCCACCTGGAGGATATCAAGGAGTGTCGGTCCCTACATGGTTAAATCATGTAGGCATAGAAGTATGCATCAGTACTTTGAATGTAGTGGTGTGTAGGTATGCAATGCATGACATAGAAATAAATAATGAAATGATTCATCCTAAGTCTCGTGTTAAAAATCATATATTTACAAGGGCATTAGTAAGTCATAATCAAGCCAATATCATTTAAACATAAAAGAGTAACTTTAGAAAGAACTTAGTAGGATGCATAAATGGATGTAGTCATAAATAAGAAAATCATATAAGCTTGAAACTTACATGAGTTTTAGGCATTTAAATCATATACCATAGGAGAACATCTTTGAAGTGTGAGGAGAACATACATACGGGTGATCATTTAACACATTACTTTAGCCATAGAACATGAGATAATGCATATGAGAAATAAAGAACCTACCATTACTTAAATGCATGATGAGACACATAAACTTAAATCAGTTAGAAAATACATATTGTTATGAACAATTAAAATATTAATATCCTTGAGTGAATAATACATCACTTTACATAAAAGGCCACATTATTACGCAAGAAACATTAGTAATCATAATAGAGCCCATCTTTCATAACTGAAGATTTAATCATTTACTGTTAGGAGAAATATCATTTCAACTTGTAAAACAATGAATCATATGAGCTTTTAAAATAACTTTGAACACAATATGAGGGGACCATCATAAATCACCATAAAATGACTCCTTTGGAATTTGAGAAGAACATGAACATATGTTAGAGAACCCTTTAACTGACATAAACAATGTGACCTAATCATGGAGTCTCGATATTTTCCCTGCATCTTTCATAATTGAAGATTTAATCATATATCTTTCATAATTGACCCTTATGTTCTTATATAGAATGGATTGAGACTTCCTTCTTTCATAAAAGATACTTTTCATATAGATTAATTAGGTTAAAAACATGAGATTTGCATGCTTAAAGACTCATAATCAAAAAATTCATGTGATTTAGACTTGATTCATATACAATAATAATAAAGAAAGTATGAAGTTAAATAAAATCAAGAAACCCTCCATCAACTTCATAACCCAAAATTCCATAAGGAAAAATCACAATTAGTCATGGAATCATGAAAGTTACTAGCTACTCATGTATAAGAGCAGTAGGATTCACCAATTTAAAAGATAGTTTAAGGAACCCGTATCATCATCTTCATGTCTCCAAATTAGCTTGTATATAAATCTCAAATAAATTCGGAAGTTTCAAGTAACACAACTTAGTTTATAGTTTTTCATGCATATAAGTAGTCGAATTCATCAATTTAAAATCAAGTTTAGGGGACCCATCAAATATCTCTAAAACCCTATCTTTCATAATATAGGGATGCAAGACATAACATTCTTCTCATGGAATTAAATATTATTTCGTAATAATATGGGCTAACAAACATCAATAAATTCATAATATAAGCATTTGAAATCCTTTAAATCAACCCAACATGGTCTGTGTAAAACCCCAACTAGAAAGTCATGAATTTCAACTCAATATGCCTCATAGGTCGTAACATAATACTCATATACTTCATATAACTAAGAATGCATCACAAATTACATGATTGAACTAACTTTCCAAAACGTCACAACATGCATAAGCCTTAAATCCAAATTAGAATAGGAACGTGAGCTTTGTGAAGGAAAGGGCTTCACAAATCAAACCCACATACCTTAGCCAAATATTTATGGAAGAAATCACAAATTTTGGTGAAGAAACTCGAATCCCTAGTTTTGTCTTCAATGGAGGACCTTGGGGGACTTGAGAAGATTCTTGAGAATTATGTTTTGAAGAATAGTTTAGGAATAGGGTCATTTAGGGGAGTTTTAGACTCATATAAGGCATGTGGAAAGTCAAAATGGTGTGGCATTGAGCTTAGGGTATGAGGAAAGGGTTAAAATATTATTTTTAAAACTAGCCGGACAGTTTTTACAAAAGCCCATTTATGGGCCGTAAGTCAATCCATGTCTCGTAGAGTAGGTCGTATAAATTGAGAACCTGACAGTACTTTACTAAAATGGGCCTAACTTCTTGGTCAGAACTCCAAATGAGATGAAACCAATTGCGTTAGAAAGATAATTCAAAGAGCTTTCATTTGGTAGGTTATACAAAATCTAATTAGGTGTGTGCTAAGATATATGATGATTTAAAGTTTACACATATACAAAATCATGCTAGAACTTAGACAGTTGGAATCTTTTGCACTCGACTTGATGGGAGAGGGGCTTAGAATTGCATGAGGGAGCATGGAGGGGCTAGATAAGGTTGTTAAGGTTGTAAGGGAATAGGAAATACCCTTAATGAATCTAGAAATGCAAACCATGAGAGCTAATGTACGAGCCGTACAAAGAAGCATGACCCATATTGTTGTTCATAAGCAAAGATCCAGAAACCATTATTTTTTGACCCCGAATTCATGAACCGTCTTATGAGCCGTATAAGGACTTATGGGTTATGGTCCGACTGGTAGAGTCCTTTTATACTTAGCTAAATTTTCTTATTTTCTTGGCCTCATTCTACGAGACTATTTTTAGGTTGTATTCCTTTTAGCAGGCCGTTTGTTAACTCATGGATCACTTTCTTGAAAACTCTAATTTAGTTCAAGTTCAAGGTCCTTCACCTACGAACTCACTTATGACCCATAACTCGTCCTACAGGCTGTATGTCACCCTCATACAGTGATCTCAGGTAATTTTTCAGGCAAATCTTCCTGCACTCATAGGCTCAGAATCTAAGGTGTTACAGGGGTGGATGGTGCTTTTCGGGTTGATCGAAATCTGTTTCATCGCGCAAGTCTTGATTCACATCCATGTAAAGTTATTAGGAAGTGTCATTTAGGAGAAAATGATCCTAGACCTCAAAACAATACGAAGGATCATTGAAATTGATATAAATATGAATATGACAAGATTATTCTGTAAAATCCTAACACGTTTGCGTTTGATCTAGTAAATATCTTCATTAGAATTAAGCAATTTTATGACTCGGATTGATTTCAAAAATTAGCAAGAGATTTCACACTCTCTTCTTTAATTCGTCCTATGATGGAGTGGAAGTTTCAACTACATGATTAAAGAGTCTTTCTTAATTTCTTATAAGATTTTGTATCAAATCAAATCAGATCATTTTTTAAAAAATATAGGGAATACATATTTGTCTTAAATCCTTTTGTCTTTTCAATGAGCGTAACATGCATTTTAATTTGGCCTACATTTGTATCTTTAAATTTTGAATGTACATAAATAAACACTTAAAACTCACAAAAATCATTGAATAAGTAGATATTCACATAGGACATCTCATATGATGTGAATTTTGTAGGATACTATGAGGGATCTTTGTCTCTACATGTTCAACTTTATACAAGTTTCATATTATAGTGTGCATCAAAAAATGAAGAATATAAATATCAACAAAGACCAAATTAAAGAGGCATCTTTAATTTATTATATATTATGCCTCAATATAGTGGTTTGTATCCAGGTGGAAGGCATGCACTTGTAGCAGCTAATACATAAATGTTGGGAGTTTCAAGGCCTAGCAAAGCTATGCAAGGTAATGAGAGTCATTCCAGCAATAATTTTATGGCAGCTTTGGAAGAATAGGAATGCTCAAAAGCAGGGAAAGAGTTACACATACAACTGGATGGTATTCCTGTGTCAGCAGATAGTAACTCAATTCATGACAGAATCATTCAAATGGCAGAAGAACATTCCTCGAACCTGAGAGGAAGTAGTGGTGTTTCTAAGTTCCTACAGGCCAAAACTCTATTACCTTAAGGTAAACTGCGAACCTACAGGTGATGAAGAATTGGTCTGTAATACAGATAGAGCAAGCTGGGGAAACCCAGAGCCAAGTGCCTATGAGTTTTGTATCAGAAATGCATCAGGGAATCTTATATATGCTGAAGCTCAAGCTATTGGCACAACTAATCTAGAAGCAGAGGTCAGGGCAATCAGCAAGGCACTACAACACTGTATAGACTGTGGCACTGACGAGATACAGATTCAAACTGACTCACTATCCACCAAACAAATGATGAGAGCGGTCTGGAGAATCCCATGGATTTTGGTGGAGGAGTTTGAGAGGATTCACATCAAGCTTGAAGAAAAGAAGTAGATGTCACACATGTTTACAGAGAAGCAAGTCAGCTAGCAGACAATATACTAAATGAGGCATTGAATCATCAAGGGAGGATACATTACCATAGCTTTACACAGTTGCCAAGTACAGCTAAAAAGATTTTTAATCTAGACAAGTGGCAAGTCCCTTCACTACAGATACATACAAAGCCATTTGCAATGTTTTTGTTGATTTAGCGCAAACCGGGCAACTATGATGTTTTTTTTTTTTTTTTTTATGCTTTAGAGCTTCATTTTAGATAAGAAAGATTGATTACATTGACATTTCATTATTTAAGTAATCGTTTCCTTTTATTGCATCTAATCAGTGGCTAATCAAAATTAAATGCCAACTACTCCATTTTGTATAATGTCTCATTACACACACGATTTATACAAAATATGATTCACGACCATAAATTATAAAATACAATTTTAGAAACTATAGTTATTTTAGTCTAGTATATTCACTAGTGACTGTTTATGAAATTTTCTCTCTTCAATAAAAGGGCCACTGGCCCAATATTTAATTTTATATTAAAAAATAAAAAAAAAATAGTGGTTTGTATGTATATGCTCAAGTGAGACTTTTTTTTTTTTCTCTCGAAACAAAGAGATACAAATCATATTCTCCCTCAAACCACCGGGGACGAGATTTGAGGTGAGCTTATATAGTTTTTCTATTTTAAAAAAAATGATTGAATTTGATTTAACATACTGTTCAAGAATTTTTTTTTAAATTTTTTGATATTAAATTAAAATTTTGTCAAATATATAGAAATGTTCTTTAATTTTGTAACATTAGATAAGTCAGTGTAGAAAACTAAAATTAAATGTTACCAAAAAAAATTTTTTTTTAAAGAAACAAAAGATCATTTTTCTTAAATAGAGAGATTAATCTTTTATTTAGGAGCTACACGTTTCATTCAACTTGCAAGTTGCAACTATAAAAGCAGCCAGAGAGAGAGGGAGAGAGAGAGAGGCGGGTGCCAAGAATTGTTAACTCAATAAAACAATTAAAACAAAGGACTATATGGATGTTAAGAGACCCAACGCATAAAATATAAAGAATTTGTCTCTCCCATGTTATTTGGCCCCCTAATTTACTTGACGTTCTTTACTTCACTAAAATATCTTTATCTAAATATGTTTAGCTCATTTAAGTTTAACTAACATTACATTACATTACATAATTACTTAATAATTAAACTAATATTTGAAGAAAATAATAAATTTCTTTTGTGTGCGTTTGTTTTTTGGAAAATTTATTACTAAACAAAGTATCTAATAATGGCCTTTTATTAATAACTAGGTAATTAGTTTAGATTTTGCGCGGTCACAAGTAATTTAATTAAGTTTATAAATCTTAATATTAAAACTAATAAAATACTCAAAAGTTATTAAGTTCTTTCTATACAGAAAATTTAGCATTATCAATTATCTCAAGAACTTCTATTAATATAATATTGTCAAACTCCTTATTATCTTTAATAATATTTTTGAGTTATAACATTATTTCTTGATATAATTGGCTTGTCAATGTAGTGCTTGAACTCTCTAACTTGAATATTAAATTACTATAGTACTTCCAACTTCAAAACCAATTTAATATACTTTTAATATTTTGTATTATATTTATTTAATTATATTGTATTTTATTGAAAACAAAGAATTTTTCACATTGAAAGATTGTGATGTCAAAAAGTTGTGCCTTTTTCGAAGGCTTATTACTTTTCCAAATAGTTGTGACTTTTTCAAAAAGTTATGACTTTTCCATACGGTTGTAACTTTTTCGACTGATTGTGATTTTTTTGAAGTGTTGTAACTTGATTAAAGAGATTACTATAATAGTCTAACTTAAAAATCAATTTAATAATTTTAAAAATGGTTAATTTTTCATATTTAAAGATTGTGGTTTTTTCAAAGGTTATGACTTTTTCAAAAAGCTGTGATATTTTCAAAGAGTAATGAATTGTGACTTTTTCTAAATGTTTTGATTTTCTCAACGAGTTATGGCTTTTTCGAAAAGTTGTAGATTTTTCGAAGAGTTATGACATTTTTGAAGGATTATAACTTTTTCAAAAGGTTGTGACATTTTTGAAGGAATTTTCAAAAGGTTGTGACTTTTTCAATGAGTTGTGACTTTTTAAAAAAGTTGTGACTTTTCTGAAGGATTATAACGTTTTTTAAGGGTTAAAACTTTTTGAAAGATTGTCATTTTTGTAAAAGGTTGTTATTTTTCCGAATGGTTATGACTTTTTTTGGATGGTTGAGACGGGTTTAACATTCTCTTTTATATATAATTAGTTTCTAGACATGTGCGTTGCACGTGTATCCCATGTAAATTTTTATAAACCTATTAGAACAATTAAAATTTTATGTAAAACATGCGTGGTTTGAATTTTGGTTAGTATTTAACTAACTTCCAAAGAAGTCGCAAATGACTAATTCTAATTTGAGTCCAAATAAAAAACTTACAAAAATTCAGAAATTTATGAAAAACTAAATTATATAAGTCTAATAAAGAGAAAAAAAATGAGAAGAAAAAATTTCAACATATATATAGTTTGTAAGACTTTATCATAACAATATATGGAAAAAAGAAATATATAGAATTAATACATAATTTTTATGTTCTTGTTGATATCTTCTTTCCAACCAATCAAAATTCAAGAATCTTCTACATCACGAATTAAAGCATAAAACAAATAATACAATAGTGCTAAGTGTTTCACTATCTTTTTTAACTATAAATGCAACTGATGTCCTATGAAACAAAAAATATGAATTATATAGATAAAATTGGGGGAATATTAAATGATATCATAAAACTTGAAATTTAATAGTTGGAGGTTATGAAGAATATGAAAAGTATAAGAGTTATGAATATGAAAAGTAACAATTAAATAAATAATTAAATATGAGTTATACTTTAGAAAAGATTTTTTTATGGTATTATTATAATAATTTAACTTTGTAAGGGTATTTTGTTTATTTCAACTTTCAACTTTTTTGTTCCCACTTAGTAATAATAATAATAATAATAATAATAATAATAATAATAATAATAATAATAATAAGAAGCAAGGTCGACTAGACTTTACCTTATCAATTCTAAGTAACTAACTTCTACTAACTAACAAGCATGAAGAAATTAGAGCTAGAGAGAACTAAATACAAAGTTTGTTATTTTAACAAAATTTCAGCTACGTATTTGTATTATGAATTGGGAGTAGGTAGAGAAAAGTTGGCCAGAAACCACCACCTCCAACTAGCCAAACAAGCTTTATAAAAATCATCTTCCAGGCAGAGAAAGAAACAAAAGTTGTAAATAAAAAGTGATGTAGAAGAAGGGCTGCTGTATCCAGGCATTGGAAATGAGGAAAATGAGCTGCGTTGGGGTTTCATTCGCAAAGTTTATTATATCCTCGCCTTTCAAATCCTCCTAACCACCATCGACTCCTCTGTCGTCGTCCTTTACACTCCCGTTAACAACATCTTTCATGGCAAAACCATACTTCTTATTCTCCTCATTCTACCCCTTTTATGTAACTCCATACATGTTCCGGCTTCTCCTGGTCAACATATCTTTATATTATCCCTTTCAGTCAGTTTTAAAAAAATATATATTTTATTTTAACTTCACACATAACATGTGCAACTCCATAGAATTAAATGACATTTTAGTACATATATTCTACAGTTTTCATTTAGTAAAAGACTACAGGATTCAAATGTCTTTCTTATTTTTTCAGATCTTATGTCAGAAGACCACATAAACAAAATAATGGCTTATTGCTTTGCTTGTATATATTTACAATTCGACTTGATGGTTAAGTGATTTTGTTGTTGTTGTATAGTGGTGTTGCCGTTGGATTTCTATCGACAAAAGCACCTGTGGAATTTTGCTCTCCTTGGCCTCTTCACTATTTCCCTGAGTATCTCTGTTGGAGTAGGCTATGCTAATATAGATGGTGAGTATTCTGAAGGTTTCTAGCTATATACTTATAATATGTCTGGAAAACTTGCTGAGTATGTGCAACCCATCCCACATTAAAAAATCAAGAAAAATTGAAGCAATATATAGGTGCTCACCCAACTCTATTAGTATGAGATCTTTTGAGAGATGTCCAAAAATAAATCCATGAGGGCTTGATCCAAAGCGGACAATATTATACTAATGTGGGGTTGTGGTGCGGGTATGCACGGTCCCTACAAGTGGTATTAGAGCCCAGGTTCGGAGGGTAGGTGTGATGGACCGACGCGTGCGGAGTTTTCGGTGTGAAAACATGACCAAGGATCTGCAAGGGTGCCTTGTATCAAAAGTTTTCTTGTCAAGTGGTGGCACAGACGGCATGTCTCGTTAAGTGATAAAGTCATTGCAAGATGATTTGGTTGATCAGATGGTGTAACCTAGCAATGTGAAGGTCTGTGGTAATGCCTTGTGCCGAAAGTCTTCCCGACAGGAAGGTCGGGCGGCGTGTCCTGCAGGTTGTTGCGGCGGTACAAGATGGTGGTAGGTAATGCCTTGTGTCGAAAGTCTTCCTGACAGGATGATCGGACGGTTGTTGCGGCGGTACAAGATGGTGGTAGGTAATGCCTTGTGTCGAAAGTCTTCCTGACAGGATGGTCGGACGGCATGTCCCGCAGGTTATTGCGGCGGTACAAGATGGGGGTAGATCCAAAATCGCTAATCGCTGGAGGGGACGTCATGAGATTATGTGGTCTTTGTTTGAGGGGAAGATTATTGAGTATGTTCACCCAACTCTATTAGTATGAGGCCTTTTGGGAGATACCCAAAAACAAATTCGTGAGGGCTTGATCCAAAGCGGACAATATCATACTAATGTGGAGTTGGGGTGCAGGTATGCACGATCCCTACAAAACTAATTTTTTCTAAATTACAGGAAGAACTGTGCTTGAAGCCTTTATCTTGGCATCAGTTGTAGTGTTAGCTCTTACTGGTTACATATTTTGGGCATCAAAGAGAGGCCAGGAATACAGCTGTTTTGGTCCAATACTGTTAGCCAGCCTCTTTGTACTTGTCTTGACTGGATTTATGCAGGTTGGTCTCTCAGTAACATATAATCCCAATTTATGTGTGACCATTTAAATTTCTAGGGTCAAACTTTTTGTTTTTGACTTTGAATTACGACATGAAATCATTGACTTTGCCCATACTTTTAATTTGCAGTTGTTGTTGTTGAAAATTAAACCAAATTCATTAAAGAAGATTGAAAGAGTCAAAAAATTAAATAAAGGAGGATGAACCTAGTCCAAGATATGTATCTAATCAAGAGTCTCTTTGTTCTATGACTATACAAGTTTTATGTTTATTTCTTTGGAAGTGAAAATTTTTTTTAGCCTATAAATAGGTGCATCTTTTTTTTTTAAGAAGTAAGAAAAAGTAAATAAAAGTGCTAAGTTCAAAATTCCTTTTCCTCTCCTTCTTGTGTGAGACAATTGTGTGAGTGCATTCCGCTGCG
>JAOTQR010079145.1:0-42502 GCA_025774065.1 Solanum ossicruentum
ACATACTCCTTTCATCATCATATATATACATTCATTTTCATCTTCATTGCATCATTTCATCATCATTTCATCACCATATAGTCATTCATCTCATAAGACATACATCAGACCTTTAATTCTTCAAGAATACACTACCGGACATGTTATCAAACACTTGGGGTGTGTAATTGTAGTGTAAAACTATGTAATTCAAGAGTAAAATCATGCTAGAAAAATTGGTGTAAAGCCATCAATAGATACTTGGTAACACCCTGAAACAATATACATCAAGACCCTTCATCGATTCTCATAATAGACGCTTGATTCATAGCTCCAAACATAGTAAAATAGTCACAATTTCATAAACCCAACGTAGTGTGCAGTGATATCATCATAGATAAGACCCATGAATAAATCAACTTTAAATCATGCTATTTTGAGTAAAAATAGATTGGGTAAAATGGATGAAAGAATCCTGTGAAAGAAACCCACATAGTTTAGCTTTAGAGATGAACTTGATGAAGATTGGAGATGGAGACTTAAACCTTGAAGAAGAACCTTGAGATCCCGAAAGGGTTTTGAGTCTTGAGTTTAGGAGTAAAATATTTGGCTAAGTTTTTGAATAAGTATTGATAAATGTTTAGAATGATATGATGGTGAAAGTTGGCTAAGTATAGGAATTTTCATGTTTAGGAACACTTAGGCCCAACACCTAAAAGCCTTTGACCGAGATAAAAATCACTGGGAGCAAAATATACAAGTCTGCATTAGGTTGGCGATGCGGACCTGTCGCGATGGCTGCGCGTCACGGTACCGTCGCGGATAGATTCTTAAAATCAAAAATTACAAAAAATTAAATTGCTAATCGTTTGCTCATAAATCGGAGTTAGACCCATTTTCCACTCAAAATGACCCCCTGAACAAGATTATGAAGTCAAATTCCGTTATCGTGCACAGATTTTGAGATATATGAAAATTACAGTTCTGCGCACTTCCAAGGAACATTTTCGGGCACTTTTTGGGGTCGTTTCAATATCTCTCCCTTGGGAACATTCATCCCTGAATGTCAAAGAGACATATATGAGATGCACAAACATGACAATTTCAACCCACATAGAGATGCAACAATGCACTTAAACATCATCTCAATAACTTCATTATAAGTGGAATATCATCATGAATTTGTCAATACAAACATGAACATATTCAATGACATGGGCCTGAACATAAGACTCGAGAACAAACAAAGGACTTAGATCAATACCTTAGGCTTTAATGGAGTGGAAAAGGTAAGGGTACCTCTTTTGCATGCCTGCTTCGGCCTCCCAAGTAGCACTCTCTACTAGTCAATTTCTCTAAAGGACCTTGATGGAAGTCACCTCCTTGTTTCTCAATCTCTTTACTTGCCTATCCAAGACATGAACCAAAACTTCTTCATAGGTCAAATTATCTTCAACAACACCCACAACATTGAGAGGTACAATGGCATTCAGATCACCCACACATTTCCTCAACATGGACATATGGAACACCAAATGAACCAAATCCATTTCTCTAGGCAATTCTAACTCATATGCTACCTTGCCAACCCTTTTTGTCACCCTATAAGGACCCATATATCTTGGGCTCAACTTTCCCTTCTTACCAAAATAGACCACAACCTTCATGGATAACACCTTTAAGTAAACCCAATCACCAACTTGGAATTCAAAATCCCTTCTCCTCACATCGGCAAAGGAGTTTTGGCGGCTTTGGGCCCTCTTCAACCTTTCCCTAATCATCCTAACCTTCTCAAGAGCCTCCATAACTAGATATGGTCCAAACAAAGCTACCTCACCGACCTCAAACCAACCAACCAGTGATCTACAATGTCTGCCATAGAGAGCCTCAAATGGAGCCATATCGATACTATAATGATAACTATTGTTGTAGGCAAATTCAATCAGCGAAAGATGATCATCCCAACTACCATTAAGCTCCAACACACATGCTCTAAGAATATCCTCAAGGGTTTGGATGGTCCTCTCGGCTTGGCCATCCATTTGAGGGTGGAAGGCATTAGAAAGCTTAACTCTAAGACCTCTTTGAAAGGACCTCCATAAGTGTGAAGTAAGTTGTGCCCCACGATCCGATATGATAGACAAAGGAATCCCATGCAACCTTACCAAGTCATGAATGTATAACCTTGCATAATCATTAGCCCCTAATGTTGTTTTAAGTGGTAGAAAGTGAGATGATTTTGTCATCCTATCAACCAAAACCCAAATGGAATCAAAACTCTTCTGAGTCTTGGGCAACCCAACCACAAAATCCATATTTATCTCTTCCCACTTCCAAGTAGGAACCTCAGTGTCTTGGCTTAGGCCACTTGACATTTGATATTCATCTTTGACTTGTTGACAAGTATGACAACCAGAAATGAATTTGGCAATGTCCCTCTTCATGCCTCCCCACCAATGCACATCCCTCAAGTCTCAATACATTTGGTGGAATCGGGGTGAATAGAATAAGAAGAGTTATAGCCCTCATAAAGGATCCTTTCTATCAAACCATCAACAACAGTACACATAACCTGCCTTGGTACCTAAGGCACCATCTCCCCCTTGGGATAAAACATCCATTTTGCCCTCTTTCACTAAGGCCTTCAATTCTAGCAAGGAGGGATCAAGATCTTGTTTTGTCGTTACCTCATCAACCAAAGAAGACTTAGAGTCATCAACAACAACCACACCACTGTTACCATCCTCTTCCAACCTAACACCCAATCTAGCCAACTGGTGTACCTCCCTAGCCATCTCCTTCTCACTACAATCAACATGCACTAGGCTACCCATAGATAACCTACTCAAGGCACCCGCCACACATTTGCCTTACCAGATAATAATACATACTAATATCATATTCCTTAAGAGGTTCTAACCATTTGCCTCAACTTGAGATCCTTTTGACTGAAGTCATATTGGAGGCTCTTATGATCGGTGAACAAATCAACATGCACCCCATACAAGTAGTGGCGCCAAATATTTAATGCAAATACAACGGCAACTAACTCTAGATCATGGGTAGGGTAGTTTCTTTCATGTACTTTGAGTTGTCTAGAAGCATAGGCTATGATCATACCACTTTTCATCAACACACAACCCAAACCAACTTAGTAAGCATCAAAATACACCACAAATCCCTCAAGCCCATCCTATAGTGACAATATAGGAGCGGACATAAGCTTGTCTTTCAATGTCTGGAAACTCCTTTCAGAGTCATTAGACCTCACAAACTTGGCCTTCTTTTGAGTCAATTTGTCATAGGGGAAGCAATAGAAGAGAACCCATTCACAAACCTCCGATAATAGCCCGCTATGCCCAAGAAACTCCTAATATCCGATGGGGTCAATGGCCTAGGCTAATTTCCAATGACACCAGTCTTCTTTGGATCCACCTTACTACCATCCCCGACACCATATGTCCTAGGAAGACAACCTCTCTCAACCAAAATTTACAATTTTCATATTTAGCATACAATTTCTCCTCCCTCAAACTTTGCAATAAAGCCCTCAAATGAGCCCTATACTCCTCCTCACCATGAGAATCGATCAAAGTGTCATCAATGAAGACCACAACAAAGAAATTAAGGTAGGGTTTAAAGACACTATTCATTAGGTCCATAAAGATGGCTGGTGCATTGGTCAACCCAAAAAACATCACAACAAACTCATAAAGACCATATCTAGTCTGGAAGGCCGTCTTGGGAATATCACACTCCCTCACCTTCACTTGATGATACCTGGACTGAAGTCAAGCTTAGAGGAATTGCTAGCCCCTTGCAATTACTCAAATAAATCATCAATCCTTGGAAGAGGATACCTATTCTTGGTGGTGACCTATTGAGTTGCTGATAGTCAATACACATCATAAGGGACCCATCCTTCTTTTTCACAAACAACATCGGAGCACCCCAAGGTGCTTGGCTACGTCTAATAGATTCCCTTCTCGAACAAGTCCTTCAATTGTTCTTTCAACACCTTCAACTCTGTTGGGGCCATACGGTAAGGGGGAATAGAAATGGGTTTAGTATCGGGGAGGAGATCTATGCCAAAGTCTATTTCCCTTTCGGGAGCAACACTAGGAAGATCATTTGGGAAGATATCAAGAAACTCATTTACAACCAGAATCAACTCTATGATAGGGACTTTAGACTCTACATCCCAAACATTTACAAGATGGTGAAGACATCCCTAAGAGATCAACTTATAGGCTTTAATGCAAGAGACGAATCTACCCTTGACCACCACATCTTGACTTTCCCACTCAAGGAGGGGTTCATTTGGAAATTGGAACTTGACCCTGTGGGTTCTATAATCAATAGAAGCATAATATCCATGCAACCAATCCATCCCAAGAATAATATCAAAATCAACCATATCTAACTCAACAAGATCACAAGGAAAGATTTTTGTGCAAAATGCAAATAGGACAACTTCTATAAACTTTTCTAGCAACAATAGATGTACGGATAGGAGTAGACACCTCATATGACTCATGCGACAACTTGGGTTCAACATGCAACTTTTTGGTAACAAAGGGGGTAACAAAAGGAAGAGTGGCACCCGGATAAATCAATGCATGCACATCAAAGTTAAAGATTTTCTACATATCGATAACAATATCGGGACTTCATCAGCCCCTTGCTTCCCATGCAAAGCATAGAATCGGTTGTGTGGACACTATCTTATCAACCACCTCTCCCTAATTGGACCTCATTAGCACCTTGTGGACGAACCTTCATGCCCTTGTTGCAGTTTTGAGGACAATCTATAGCCTTATGCGCAAACTACCGTCAACTACAACAAGAACTAGTATTCTTCAAACATGGGCCACCATGACCTTTACACTCTTCGGACACACATCAGTAGGAGCCACACCCCTAATACCTTGGGCTCTCGGAAGATAATTTGCAACCCTCTTATCAAATGGAAGAGTAGGACTTTGGCCTTGATAGAACAGGCCTCTCCTTTGGAACTTACCTTCAAAATGGGCCCCCCTGGCCTCATGCCCTATTCTCTTCCTCAATTTCTCCTCTTCCATTTTCTTGGTATAAGCCATCAACCGTGGCAAGTCCATGTCACTAATTAACATGGCAGCTCAACATTCTTTACTAACCAAAGTCAGAAACACCCATCACAAATTTGCTCATCCTAGATCTTGAGTCGGCAGCCAAATGCGGAGCATAAATAGAGAGTTGGGGATACTCCCTCACACTCATTGACCCATGTCTAAAATTCATAAATTCCACTAACTTAGCTTCCCTAAGTTGAATGGGGAAGAACAGATTAAGGAAGGTACCTTGAACTCCTCCCAAAGAAACACATAGTTGACTCCCATTTCCTCCTTCCATTGGTTGTACCATATTTGTGCTATCCCTTTGAGTTGGTAGGTCGCCAACTCCACTTTATCCTTTGGATTCACATCCATGAATCAATGAACTCTTGGGGGTCCTCACTCCCCTTTGAGCCATGGAATTCTGTGGGATTCATTCTCATGACGTCTCTCACCAGAGAGGACAGTGAAGGAGCTTGAGGGGATTCGGCCCCTTGGTGGGCTTGGTGGGCTTAGTTAGCCACCACTTGTCCAAGCAAGGTAAGAGCATCCCTAAGCTCTCCATTGCCATCTGCTCTTTGAGCATGCGGGTTCGTCTTCTCCTCGTATTAGGCATGATCTAGCTTAGCAAAGGACAATCATTAGGGTGAAAAAGCTTACTTCAACTCTATAGCATAACTTAGAACATGAAGAAGGGAAACATTTCCTAAAACATTTCATAGCCTCCTATCATAGTTGTGGTGCACAACGCAACCATGAATAAGACTCTAATCTATACGGTGTGTTGGACTCTAAGGATCTAACAACCGAGTGTTGTGATAACACCCTTGTCATGATGAAATCTTAGGGCGTAGAAATGATTGGCTAATGGGGAACTCGAAGGAACCCCAAACAAGCCTCAATGCATATTATTTAAGATTATTGATCGTGGAACCAATTAGAATGACACTAAGAGATAAATGTAAACAAGGGGGAATAGGGACTAAGGATAACTTCAATATCATGAACATCAAGAATTAATAGAGTCAAAGGTCATAGCATATACATAAAATGTCCAACAACACCTCTACTCTATTAATAAGAGTAAGGACCAAGACAAAGCAATTGGGCTCACCCTCACAGTCAATACATAAGTCAAAGAGAAAGAGATCATAAGTAACATCCCTACAATGGAGGACTCACTAGCAAGCTTGATAGAAGTCGTACTAGCCACGTGGAGGAGGAGGATCATCAAGCGGAATGTTGGTTCCTACATGGTGTTGTCATGTAGGCATAGAGTATACGTTAGTACGTTTGAATGCACTAAGTATGTAGGATGCAATGCAACAAAAGGTAGACATCATAGGCAAAATGCATAATCATAAGCAATGAATAACATACTAGAACTATGATATGTATAAATGATGCTTGAACTAAAACCATGCTTATATAGATCATAATATGTGTGTAAGGAGTGCCTATTTTAGTGCAAGCTAAGGCCTACCACCCACTTGGATAGGCGCATGAGGTACTAACCCTTTCATGAGATTGATGGAGTACAAACCCCCCCACCGAGGTTGATAGAGTACTAATGTCCCATCGAGGTTGATAGAATACAAACCCCCCATCAAGGTTGATGGGTACCAATCCCTAACATGTTTACCCGGGCCTACCGCCCCCAAGCTAGGAGACCAAGGTACCAACCCGTTGAGAGGTTACCCTGGCCTACAACCCCCCGAGCTAGGCTTGGTCATCCCCAACACAATATAAAGATATATCATATATATACATATATACACACACACACACATACACACCCTCCTTTCATCATCATATACATACATTCCTTTTCATCATTATTTCATCACCATATAATCATTCATCTCACAAAACATACATTGGACCTTCAATTCCTCAAGACATTCAAGATGCTTGATTCATAGCTCCAAACATAGTAAAACAGGCACAATTTCATAAACCCATTGTAGTGTGCAGTGATTGTATCATAGATAAGACCCATGAATAAATCAACTTTAAATCATACTATTTTGAGTAAAACGAGCTTGGGTAACATGGGTGAAAGAAACCCACATAGCTTAGCTTGGTGATGAACTTGATGAAGATTGGAGATGGAGACTTGAAGCTTGAAGATGAACCTTGAGATCTCGAAAGGATTTTGAGTCTTGAGTTTAGGAGTAAAATATTTGACTAAGTGTTTGAATGAGTATTGGGAAATGTTTAGAATGATATGAGGGTGAAAAATTGCTAAGTATAGGTATTTTCACGTTTAGGAACACTTAGGCCCAAGACCCAAAAGCCTTTGATCGAGATAAAAATCACTGACAGCAAAATACATAGGTCCGCATCTGGTCTGCGATGTGGACTTGTGGCGAAGGCAAGATTTACACAGCTCCACGACAGTTGCACATCGTGGTACCATCGCGGATCGATTCTGAAAATAAAAAAAAATTATAAAGAAAAAATGAAATTACTAATCATTTGCTCTTAAATCAAGGTTAGACCCACTGTCCACTCAAAAGTACCCCATAAACAAGAATATGAAGTTGGATTTTCGATATTGCACATGGATTTTGAGAATATGGAAATTACAATTTTGGACACTTTCGAGGCACATTTTCGGGTCACTTTTTGGGGTTGTTTCACAAACTCGGGTCATTATGGCACCTACCACACCTTTGGGACATTGGGTTGTCATTAGAAAACCTTCTTTTAGGACCATTGGGAGACCCTAGGCCTTGGAACTTGAGGCCTTTAGGAAACCGACCACCCTTGCAATTTTTGAATCCACCTTCATAACGAGCCCTCCTGGACTCCCCACTTCTTCTCTTTCTATGTTTTTCGCCATCTAGTTTTTCAACATAAGTCATGAGGCAGGAAAATCCATATCACTTACCAACATGGCAGTACGACACTCCTCATTAACCAAGTCGGGCACACCCAACACAAATTTGTTCATCCTAGATCTCGGCTCGACAACCAACTACGGAGCATACTTTGAAAGTTGGTTGAACATGAGAGCATACTCTGTCACACTCATGGAACCTTGCTTAAGGTTCATGAACTTCATCCTCTTAGCCTCCCTTAGCTTGATTGGAAAGAACGGGTTGAGAAATGCCTCTTTGAACTCTTTCCAAAGGATAGAATCACCATTCCCCTTCTCTATCTTCCATTGAGTGAACCAAATTTGAACCACCCCTTTGAGTTGGTAGGCCACCAACTTCGTCTTTTCCTCCAAAGTAGCCCTCATAATGGACAACACCTTATACACCTCATCAATAAATTCTTGTGGATCCTCATCTACCTTGGATCCATGGAACTCTTGTGGGTTCATTCTAGTAAAGTCCCTCACTCTTAAGGCTGGAGTAGGAGCATGAGGGGCTTGGGCCCCTTGGTTGATTCTATTAGTCATGGCATGGGCCAATATAGTTATAGCATCTCAGAACTCATCATGAGCCACTCCCCCATCTTGAGGAGCAGGAGGGGCCAGTTGCTCCTTCGGTGAACGGGCACTTCTTCCTCTTGGAATCGGCATGATCTAAAATAGAAAAGAATATTCGTTAGGGGAAAACCTTACCTTAACTTCTATAGTACGACATAGATCATGAAAAAGGGGAACATTTCCTAAAGCGCCTCATAGCCACTTACTCATAGTTGTGGTGCACTTCACAACCATGAACAAGACTCTAATCGACGTAGTGTATTAGATTTCGAGGACCATTAACAACCTAGTGCTCTAATACCATGTTTGTCATGACCCAAGCTAGTGCCTAGACATGACACGGGGAATGGGGAACCCGAAAGAGCCCCAAACAAGCCTCTTACATATCAATCATACATCCTTCATCGCGGAAGCAAACCATTAACAACAAGAGACATAAAGAAGGGAAACAAGAGTAAGGGAAGTCTACGATACTCATAAAAAATTCAAGAGTCAAGCTTATAGCATAATTACATCAATTATTCCAACAACACCTCTAGCATAGATTGGGGAGGTCCCAAGACATTTTCTAGGGTCACTTCATAGTATCAAATGTTCAACATTAAGAGATAACAAAAGCAAGAGTAGCATAGCTAGTGTCCATAAACTTGAGGACTCACCAAAGCTTGTCATCCGAAATGCCGAAGCTAACCATGTAGAGGATGATCGAGAGGTGCTCTGTTCCTACATGGTAATATCATGTAGGCATAGAGTATATGTCAGTACGTTTGAATGTACTAAGTATGTAGCATGCAATGCAACAAGAATTAAGCCAATATAGCCAAAATACATAATCATAGGTAATGTATATGTATAATATCAATATAGCATGAATGATCAATACTTGAAGTAAAACATTCTTATAAATCATATAACTTGTATAGAACATAATACATTTGTGGTAGGAGACCAAAATCTTAGACCAAGCAAATATTACTTTGAATCCAAGGCATGTCACCCCCTTGGAAGGTGATTGAGGTACCTATGCCTCAACGTGGTAGTACGGGTGTTACCCCCCGATGACGTGGTCAAGGTACCTACCCCTCAACATAGTAGTACGGGCATGTCATCCCCCGACAAGGTGGTCAAGGTACATAGCCCTCCACATGATAGTACGGGCATGCCTCCCCTCCCCCCGACGAGGTAGTCAAGGTACATATCCCTCAATAGGTAGTATGGGCATGTCACCCCCCCGATGAGGTGGTCAAGGCATGTCACCTTCTCAACAAGGTGATTAGTCATGTTACTCCCCAACAAGGTGTTGTCAACATGCAACACTATAGATAATTTTCATGAATTCAATACATACATACAATCCTTTAATCATCATAATGTCCCTTGACTTATAAACCATGTAATAGATCATCAATAACTCAAGAATCTTTGTCAAGTCATTTTATCAAACACTTGGTAGATGTGTAATGCTAGTTAAAAATCATGCAATTCAAGAGTGAAATAATATGTGATAATTCAGTGTAAATCAACCCACCAAAATATAGTAAACCCCTCATATAAGATACCTTGAAATCCATTATTAAATTGGATAATAAATCATAGTTTCATTGCTCAAAACGTGCATAGTTTCAATAGACAAAACCAATTCATAGTATAAGCTTGATATAGTAAAACATGCATAATCAATCAACCTTCTTTAAAACCCCAATATAATTTGTAATCAAAATCCATAATAAGAGATACCCATAGATGATAAAACTTGAAAGCACGCAATTTTCAAAAAAAGGAGAATTGGGCTCCATGGGTGAAAAGACCCAATGGATGAAACCCACATACCTCAAATTTGGGGATTTCCTTGATGTAGACTTGAAGAATTGAAGCTTGAATAGAGTTCTTGAGATCCGAAATTAAGATTGAGACACTTGAATTTGGATGAAATATTTGGTTGAGTGTTCGAGAAGGTTTTGAGTGATATAGAGTTGAAAAATTGCTAAGTATAGGTGTTTTCACACATACATGGCCATGGGGCTATGACCCCAAAGACCTTGGGCCGGAATGAAAAATTATGGAAGTGCTAACACTACTCTGCGACAGTTCCACATCCTGGAGCCATCGCGAAAGACAAATATACACTGATCTTTACCCAATCTGCGTCGCGGTCTAGTCGCGAATACACACTAGATAAGAAAATTTTGTGAAAATGAAATTTCGCTACATGTCCTCTAAAATCAGGGTTATACCCTTTTTCCAATAAATTTTTTCAAATGATCAAGAATAGGAAGTTGAATTTTCGATATCACTCATGGATTTTGAGATATATCAAAATTATAGTTATGGTCATTTTCGACACACATTTTTGGGGCGATTTTGGGGCATTTCAATGAAATTATTGTTTTATACTTGCATTGCACCTCATATACTTAGTATATTCCAAAAGTACTAACATATGTTTTCCTACATGATGTCACTATATAGGGACCAACGCTCCTCCTCACTCAGCTCGTGGTTAGTTTCTTTGATGCTTCGAGACTATTTTTGTTGTGGCGAACACTTATTTTGAGAGTTCGCTATTTTCATTTTATTCTATGTACTTTTTGTACATGATGTATATTTGGATTTTTAAATTGGAGGGTTTTACTTTCAATTTCAAATTTGAAATATTTTCTATTTGAGGGAAATCGACTGTTTACCAGTTCTCTCTTACTCACGTTCTAGATAGTATGTTTATGGATACTAATATATGTTAGAAATATTTATTTTGTTTAAATGATGTCTTTTAGACCCTACCAGTTTATTTCCGCAAAATATGCCTATGAATGCCTGATATGCTGAGATGACTTAAGTGAGGTTCCTACTGGTGTCTCATTTGCCATATTATGACTAAGCCCTAGGCTTAGATGGTGACAAACTTGGTATCAAAGCACGAGATTTTAAAATGTCAAACATACCATGCCAAGTAGAGTCTTGTTCAAGGTTTTGAATCGCGCCACAAACACAAACGAGAGGCTATGAGACATTTAGTAATTTCTTCCCTTCTTCATTATTCATGTCTTGCCCATAGGGTTTTCTAAGGTTCTCCTATAACTAAGGGTATTCTCCTTGTTATTTATAGATTTTTCCACCAAGAATAGCTCTACAATTAAGGAACATACTTGAGCAACAACCCCCTCCATTGCAACAAAATGATGAGGTGTCTCACATAGAGTTTAAAGCCGCATTCATGATGCCAACCCATGCTTTTGCTAACCAAGCAAATCAGGAGATTCCTATTCTTACCAAAGTGTCCATTCTGGCTACATAGGTTAGAGATTTCACAAGGATGAGTCCCTCAGAATTACATGACTCTAAGGTTGAAAACGATCCTAGTGAGTTCATAGATGAAGCTTATCAGAATATTACTGTAATGGGAGTTCCCTCGGAAGAGAAGGCTGAGTTGTTGGCCTACGAACATAAGGGAGAAGTAAAAATATAGTTTGAATAATGCATAGAGAAAAGGGCCCAAAGAGCAGTTCCAATTGAATGGGAGGAGTTTAAGGGTTCTTTCTTTCACTATTTCATTCCACTATATTTTGGGGAGGATAAAGTACAAGGATTCATCAACTTTAAGGAAGGACACACGAGCATCAAAGAATATTCACTCAGGTTTACCAAGTTCTCCAAATATGCCCCTTTTCATGGTAGTGGATCCAAAGCTCGAATGAGTAAATTTATATCCAGGAGTATTAGACTTGGTGTCAAAGAAGTGCAAAACTTCCATTCTTGCGAAGGAGATTGACATCTCACTATTGATGTCATACACCGAACAAATCAAGGAGGAGATGTTGAGAGAGAGCTATAGAGTCCAACAGGACTCAGGTAGATAGTGGGGGTGCTCTCACCAAAGGAGTGAAATGACTCAAGCCTACGACCTAGGCATAACACAGTGAACAGCGTACTTGAAGTCACCCCAAAAAATCCTCTTAAGCATACATGGGGCATCCTTAGTTGCAAAAGGATAATTAAAACAACAGGCACATAATTCATGAGGAAGAGAATTCGGACACAAGCTATGGGGATGTTATAGGGAAGAGGATTATCATGAACACATAGAAAACAAGTCTAAGGGGTAGGTAAGTATGACTCACAATATAGGAGTTTTAGGGGCTTAGGAATTCCATCTCATCAACAACATACACAAGCATAAGAAAGGGATAAGAACTAAGGGAGTCTTCTATAATACATAAACATAATAAGAGTTGAGCCCATAAAATACAGGTCTGTATATCCAACAACACCTCTAATACGAATGGAATAGGGGCTAAGACATCACCTAGGTTCACCCTTAAAAGATAAATATCCATAAATAGACAAGTCATAAATAAGCATGAAAGTAAGTGGATATTAACCTCGAATGTAGATGAAACGACCCCAAAAAGTGCTTGAAAACGTGCCTAGGAAGTGTCCAGAATCTTGTTTTCCATATATCTAAATATTCAATTGGAATTTTGAAAATCCGACTTCATATTCTTGTTCTGGGGTCAAAATTAGGGTGACAAGGGTCTGCGACTTCTTTGCGACACAGAGAGGTGCATTCCCTGCACTGTCTTTTCCTAGTTCGTCCAGATTTTTCTAAGTGTTGGACCTAAGTTTTTCCAATGTATTTTCACCTATATTTAGCCTTATTTCACCCTCATATCATCCAAAACATTCCCCAATATTTCCGTAAACACTTAGACTCATTTCTAACCCTAAATTCAAGTCCCAAACTCAAGGCCAATCTCAAGGATTTCTTCAAGGATCTCACACAAGCTTCAAATCTCCATTAAAGGTTTATTCAAGAACTTCACCAAAGCTAAGGTATATGGTGTTGAACCATTGGGTCCTTCCACCTATGGTGCCTAAACCCTCTTTTGCTTAATAATGCACAATTTAAAGTTGATTTTATATATGGGCCTTGTATATTGAGAAATGTACTGCACAGTGATTATAGTTCATGATAGTATGGTTGTTTTAGCATGTTTTGAGCTCTAAATCTTGGATCTAATGTTTGGATTTGATGAGGGGTTTCGATGTGACTATCTTGGGGGTGTTGCAAGGTGTTGATTGATGATTTTACTATAGATTTTCTTACATGATTTCATCACTAAATTGCATGATCTTTTACCCCAATTACACACCCCAAGGTGTTTGATAAAATGTCCGGCAATGGTTTCTTGAGGAAGTGAAGGTCCAAAGCATGTGATATGATATGAATGATATTATAATGATCAAACGAGCTTATATAAATGATATAATTGACTATATGATGATGAAATGAGCTTATGCATATGATGCACTCTATATAAAGTGTTGCATTAGACCACGCCCGATCCGAGAGGATAAGAGACCAAATAACCAAGATGAGGATTAATACTCATCCACCAGAGTGATGGAGGTGGCATCATCACTAACCTAGATGGGGGTTTATACTCATCAGCCTAGATAGAGTTTATACTCATCAACCAAGAAGGGGGTTCGCACACATCCACTTACGTGATAGGGCGACATAATCACCAACTAAAGATGGAGTTGATACTCATCCACCTAAGTGATGGGGAGGCATCATCACTAAACCCAAGGAGTTCATACCTTGGAAATCTAGCTTAGTCTATTCTTCACATATGATATTTTATATGAGCATGAGTTACATAAGCATGTTTTTACTTATGCGTTGATCATACAAGTAATCTTGCTATATTATGCCTATTGCCTATTGTTATGCATGTTGATCATGAAGCTTATCTCTTGTTGCATTGCATCCCATATACTTAGTATATTCAAATGTACTAACGCATACTCTTGCCTACATGATATCACAATGTAGGAACTGGTGCCCAAGTTGATCATCCTTCTCCTCCATGTGGCTAGACGGTATTATTCCAAGCTTGTTGGTGAGTCCTCCATTTCGGGGACTTTGGTTTATGGTTTCCTCTTATCTATGTATTGAGACACTATCTTATGTTCTATTTGACTATGACGGTGAGCGTGGTTACTTTGTCTTGGCCCCCACTCTATCTATGTATGTAGAGGTGTTTGTTGGACAAGTTATGTATTAAGTTCGATCTTTGACTCATCTATGTTGTTTAAGTATTACACCCTCTCTTTCTCCCTTAGTCCCATTCCCCTTGTTCATGTTTCTTATGGCATTTTATATTGCTTCCATGACCAAGGATGTGTAACGATATGTTGTGAGGCTTGTTTGGGGTTCCTTTGGGTTCCCTATTTGCCGGTCACGTATAGGCCCTAGGCTTGGGTCGTGATAGTGGAGGGCTCGCCAATAGCAATCATCAATTGAACTGCTTAGCCACATGGAGGAGGAGGATGAATAGGAGATTCAGCCTCTATATGGTTAATCATGTAGGCAAAAGTATGTGTTAGTACTTGGAACACTCTAAGTATTAGGGTGTAATGCACCAAAGAACATAAGCCATAATTAAACAATATGTATAATTATAAACAACCGATATAAGCTCAACATACGATGCATGCTCAATGCCGTATTCAAAATATGCATGAGGATACATAACATATCATATATAGATTGGAAGGGACCATAACTGACATGTAAGTCCAAGCGAGCTACTACTTGGAATTCCTATCTTCATTCCACACCGAACTAGGAGTGGTATGCTTTACAAAGATAAACTAAACACTCACCTTACGGAAACTATCTTATTTCAGGAAGTGCTTCATATACACCTTATGGGAACATCATCCTTTTCTATTAACATATGATAAGAACCTTATGGGAACATCACTTTTTTTGTATTTAATTAACATGTGTTGTACATCAATACTGACCTTTTTTCTCAATCATGTAAAACAAGCTATATTAATGAGTTAGCTAACTCACAAACCAATAGTGGCAACATAGTTATGAGACAATATTTATCTACCAAGGTCCTCTCTATGCTAGGTCACAATCCCAACAAATACTCAAATTATATTTATAGTATTAATATGCATAGCATCATAATATTATAACAATATCATAGAGTAGGTCATCATAATCAAAGCTTCATAAAATCAAAGATAGGGCTTTATATCACTCATGACTTTTCACAATATTCTCATATCTCATAACATGCATAATAGCCCTTCAAATTCATAATATTCACAATTTACATGTCTTTCAATAAGGCTATCATCAACATAGAAGCTTAGTGCACAACTTTAATTAAACATGGTGATTATGCATATATAGTCAAATCATGAAAAAGTCAATATTTAGGACATGAGACAAGGAAATCAGAACTTTTACAAACCATTCAAAGTAACCCACCATAACATCATAAAACTTAGTTAGAGCTTCTTTGACCCTCATAGAAATCCATAACTTTTACATGCATTTCAATGCAATGTAGTATACAAAGGTAGAATACCATAGATTACTTCATAACATCATCATATAAAAGAGTTGATACAATTTCCTTAACTGTAAAACGGATGAGGAAGAGGAATGGTTGAGCTTTGTGAAGGAAAGGCCTCCACAAATCAAAATCAACACATCTTGGTGTGATTAGGGATGAAAATCTTATTGAAGAGTAAGGAAATCTAAAAACCTATCTTTACCTCTTCCCTTCCAAGCCTTGAAGAACTTAAGAGTAGTTTGAAGGATGAGGCTTTGGATATTCTGAGAATACGTTGAAGTGGAGTAGTTTAGGGTTGTTTTAAGGATGAAAAGGGATCATTTGGGGGTTAAAACAACGTGATATAGGCATATAATATTAGGAAAGGTAAAATTCACTCCTTATAAAAATCTATCGTACAGGACCACGAGACCTCGATTACGAGTTGTGGTCCATTCCACTAGTAGTGAGAAAGGGGGTCTTATATGCTAACATTTGAATCCTTAAAGATTTTCTCTAATTACAACCCACAACAGGACTTATGACCGATCAACTAATGTATGAATCATCTAGTATCTTGTACTCCCAACTTCAGAAATCAATATCTTCACAAAGTCTAGCCATCACCACACGAGCATATGTTGCGGCTTGTAGAACTACCTATGGCTTGTAGTCACCTTAGTGACCCCACTCACACATAGAAAAATTTCCAGATTCCATTTTTTTGGTACTTTTACACCTTCCCACATATGGGGCCTTACAACCACAACAAGTTCCAAGGTAGCAGAAAGAAAAGAGGCCAAGAGTCTACTAACACTCCTTTTCCTTCATCCACCAAGGACAAGGGGGTAGCTCCAAAGCCACAAACTCGTAATTGCCTCAAGTGTGGGAGGTCTCACAAGGGAGAGTGACTGGCCAATTTAAATGTATGTTTCAAATATGAAAGCCTAGGAACCATGGAAAGCATTATAGGAGTGGAGATGCAAGGCCCCAAGGACACAGAAAGCAACCTCAAGGTGACCCAAGGATCAACTAATTATATACTCTTCATGGCTGACAAAAAGTTGAAGAAGCCCTGAACGTTGTTATCGATATGTTGAAAGTTTATAATTTGATGCATGTGCATTGTTAGAAGTAGGGGCAAATTTGTCATTTAAAACTCCATCCTTGCAAATAGATTCCATGCATGTCCAGAAATTCTTAATGAGCCTTATGACGTATATACCCCCTAGGAGAGTCTATCATTGCATGAAGTGGAAGGACCCAGATCTTGTGAGACTTTGTGGGCGCTTGAAATCAAGGTTTTAGAAGTATTTTACAAAGGTGACGCTCCATGGTCACCTCCACGAGCCGTGAAAGCTACCTAAGGGTTGACCTTGGCCTTGTGTCAAGGGTGTTATAGCCTATGGTGGAGTACAAGAGAAAGTGGCCCTCTACTAAGCCATTCGTGGACCGTGGTGTTCACCACTAGTTGTGAAACTGGCTAATGGTAAGAGCCTTAGGCTTGAAAGCAACATAATAGCCACGGTACCTACCACGGGCCCTTGCAAAGGTCGTGCACCTCACCACAGGCCATGGTAAGTATCTCGTGAAGGCTTTCTCTCAAATTATCTAAGTATGAATCACCGTCTCGGAACATGGATCATTGTAAGCAAGGTCACACGGACCATGGAATATTGTACAAATCGTAAAGTCATCAGTGGGAATGCCTTTGACCTAAATATTTTGTAAGTGTTGAAGACCCTTACCACGGACAATTGCATGGTATGTTGTCCTCTACATAGATTCCGAAGCCCTTCCCTGAGACCCCTAGTCACATGTTAGTGCTCTTTTCATTAACAACTTTCTCGTAATTTTGGTGATTCCTAAAGATTGTTTATGACTTTGATCCTAAACCCCTAAAATGATATATAATCCCCACTCTTATTCAAATCCATTCAACACACTCAGAATATTCAAACACTCTCTTCTAAAGTACTCCTTTCAAGTGTGCCAATGGAGATTTAGCTTGGAGCTAAAGGAAGGATCTTCTTCTCTAATCAATTTCTTCTTTATTCTTCTTAATTATCTTAGGTATGTGGTATTGATTCATGGTCTGTTTGAACCATTAAGACCCCAAACACATTTTACTCCTTTATATATGAATTTCTAGTTTACATTGAATATGAGTCTTTAAATTATTGTTTATTTGATTCAATTGAGATATCAACTATGTTTAATTGATGTTTCTAAAGTGACTTAAGATCTAATATGTTGAATTGCATTGACATGAAGATTTGAATGTGCATGTCCATTTAAATGTTGGTTTAGGCATGGGTAATTTGAAGTATGATTTAAATGTGAATTTAATTTACTTGGATTTCATATTATATTGTTGATTTAAGTATGAATTTCTTTTGTCATATTATTCTCTCATCATTCATCGTATATGCACACATGAGCATTGGTTTTCATGAAGTTTATGATGTGGGTTAATACCCAATTATGTTGATGGATATGAGTTTTATATAAGTATCGTTATGACATGACATATGATCATATAATGTCCATGATGGGTGTTTACACCAATATAGATATATGTGCATGAGCTATTCCTATACATGAAAGTGTGATATAGAGTAAGTATGCATGATTATGAAGAATGTTTGGCTTTTAAGCCTAAATATGCATTAAAATAATTTGAAATGACTTCTGTCTCTTTTGAAAGCATGTATATGTAAATATATTCTTATGGGATGATTTGTCGGAGGGGTGCTATCACCAAGGGGCCAATACCCATGTCCAATAACTATGTGATAGACATTGTTTCATGTTTATGGTAATCTTTATCAAAATGGGAGGCCCGTAAGGTAAGGTTATGATTATAGTGTGCTGAATAAAAAATACGTATCGAAATAGGAGTGACCGTAAGGTACGGTTACTTCTCCAAAATGGGAGGCTCATAAGGAGAAGTATGGTCTACCTTGGGCAAGTAGATCACCTCTTATTTGGTAAGGGAATGACATTAGAATTCCATGTAATAGCTCATATGATCTATATGTTAGTTGAGGTCTCATCCCTGAAGTATTATGGCATTTCATGCATCATGGATTTCATGGCATATCGATATATTACTCATCCATGTATATATACTTCTTTCTATATATATGTGCCCTTGCCATCTAGCAATAATTGCATGTTTAATAAGTTTGTGTGCATTGCATGTATGCAGACATTGTACATTTAGATGTACTAATGCATAATCTTTGCCTACATGATCTAATCATGTACTGACCGTAGACTATCTTCATCCACCTCTTTACAGTTTGCTTGGATTTGCGAGAGTTGCTTGTGGTGAGTCCTATCATCCAAGGATAAGCCACGTCTTATGATGCTTCTTTCTCGTATGTCTTAACTTTGAGGGTAACCTTGGACATGTCTTGGCCTCTATCCTACTCTTTGACATTGAGGCATTGTTTCGCAACATGTAGATTCTATGTACCTGTTTGTGCTATGTGATGCTATTTGTTTATGGGGATTATGATTATGGATATGTATTGAATGTTGATGATATGATGATATGTTCTTGATGAGATGTGGAAACGTGGAATGTCCTAAGTCTCTCCTATCTCCATAGAGTGAGTCATACTTACCCACCCCTTAGTTCTAATTTGATATGTGTCCATGTACATTCCTATCCCTACGAGATCCCCATAGCATGAAACATACTTTCTCGTCCCCTAGAACTATGTTTTTATTGCTTATTATGTGCTTCTGAACTGATGACGTGTAGGTTGATGCCACGAGGCTTATTTCGGGACTCTAAGGTTTCCATTCACCATGTCACTCCAAGGCTCTAAGTCCAGGTCGTAAAAAGCTTGGTATCAGAGCACTAGGTTTATAAATGATCCTTGGAGTCGAATATTCTACATGGAGTAGAGTCCTATTCATAGGTGTGAAGTGCACTATACCTACGAGTGGGAGGCTATGATGGCAATATTAGAATTGTATTACTTCTTCATGTATTATGTCATGCTTTGGATAGACTTCCTAACTTTGATGATATCCTTGATACCTTAGAAAAGATGCCTCCAAGAAGAGCCCCTCTACCAAGGCAGCCCAGATTAATGAGGACCAAATCCCTTAAGAGCCTATGGGAGAGCCAGTTACTCAAGATGAATTTTAGACTACCTTTGCTATGCTTACCCAAGTGGTGGGTGACCAACCAGGCTAGGCAAGCTAATCGTCCTCCTCATGCTCTTTCTCTGACTACTAGAGTGACAAATTTACCTAGATGAATCTTTCCAAGTTTTATAGGTCGAAAGCTAATGAGGATGGTCAAGACATCGTTTATGAACTCTCTATGGTGTTGACTATTATGGGGGTGACTTCAGAAGAGAAAGCTAAGTTAGCTGCCTATTAGTTGAAGGATGTGGCTCAAGTGTGGTACACCCTATGGTTAATAGAGAGCATTGGTGATGATGGAGTTGGTTGGAAAGATTTTAAGTTTGCCTTTCTGGACCATTTCTTTCCTATTGAGTTTAGGAGGCTAAAGTGACAGAATTTATCAAGCTTAAGAAGGATGTTATGAGCGTGAGGGAATATGTGAAACAACCTCAAAAAAGTGCCAAAAAACGTGCCTCAGAATATCCGAAATTTTGGTTTCCTTATATCTAAAAATTCATTTGTTATTTGAAAAATCCAACTTTATATTTGTGATCAGGGGGCCCAAATTAGGTGAAAAAGGATCTAGCCTCGATTTAAGAGTGAAAGAATAGCAATTATAATTTTTTAAGTGATGATTTCCAGTGAGCAGTTCGCATCCCCTCCGCGATGTGCCATAAGCGTGCCTCAGTTCAAATTCCACTCTGCATCCCCTCCACGACGTAGAGATGTGTTTTTCACCTGGCAGTTTTTCAAGTGCGGTCCAAAATATTCTAAGTGTTGGGCCCAAATTTCTCAAATGTGTTTTATCTATACTTAGTCAAATTTCACTATCATATCATTCTACACATTTCCCAATACTCCCAAAACACTTAGCCATATTTTCACTCCAAATTCCAAGACTCAAAACCCTCATCTGGATTTAAGGATTATCTTCAAGCTTTAAGTCTCCATTGTCAACCTTCACCAAGAACTTCTCCGAAGTAAGGTATGTGGTGTTGAACCATTGGGTCCTCCCACCCATGGTTCCTAAATCCTCTTTTATTTAATAATGCATGATTTAAAGTTGTGTTTACATGTGGGTCTTGTATATTGAGAAATTTATTTTAAAGTGATTTTAATTCATGAAAGTATGGTTGTTTTAGTATGTTTTGAGCTCTAAATCTTGGATCTAATGTTGGATTTGATGAGGAGTTTTGATGTGAATGTCTTGGGGGTATTGCAAAGTGCTGATTGATGGTTTTACCACTGATTTTCCTGCATGATTTCATCTCCAAATTGCATTCTCTTTTACCCCCATTACACACCCCCAAGGTGTTTGATAAAATGTCTAATTAGGAAATATGATATGAGATATGATATGAACGAGATATGATTGATGTTTTAATGATGTTATGAATGATGTTATGATAATGAAAAGAGCTTATGTATATGATATGATTGATGTTTTAATGATGAAGTTAGCTTATGCATATGATTAATTCTATACCAGGTGTTGCTTTAGACCATACCCGTTCTGGTAGGACAAGAGCCCGGATAACCTACATGAGGCTTCATACTCATCCACCTCGATGATAAGGTGGCATAATCACCAACCTATATGGGGATTCATACTCATCCACCTCGGTGATAGGGCGGCATAATCACCAACCTAGATTAGGGTTCATACTTATTCACCTTGATGATAGGGAGGTATAATTACCAACCTAGATGGGGGTTCATACTCATCCACCTAAGTGATGGGGCGGCATTATCACTAACCCCAAGGGGTTCATACCTTGGATATCTAGCTTGGTCTCTTCCATACATATGATATCTTATATAACCATAAGTTACTCAAAGTATGTTTTACTTATACATTGATCATACATGCCATATTATTATACTATGCTTATTGTCTAATATATGCATTTTGAGTACAAGACCTATCTATTGTTGCATTGCATCCCACATAGTTAGTACATTCAAACGTACTAACGCATACTCTTAGGAGTGAGAAATTTGCCAAGGTCATTGACACCTATAGACATTCGGAGTTTCTTAGGCCTAGCCAGGTACTATTGAAGGTTCGTGGAAATTTTCTCCTTCATTTTGTCCGTACAGATCAAGTTGACTCAAAGGAAGGCAAAGTTTGTGTGGATGGATGAGTGCAAGAAGAGTTTCCATACCTTGAAGGATCGGTTAACTCGGCTCCAATCTTGACCTTGCCAAAGGGAAACGATGGGTTTGTTGTCCATTTTGATGCCTCAAGAATTAGGTTAGGGTATGTGTTGCTATAACATGGTAAGGTAAATGCCTATGCCTCAAGACAATTGAAGTTGCATGAGAAGAACTATCCAAATCATGATCTTGAACTTGTAACCGTGGAATTTATTATGAAAATTTGACCTCACTACTTTTATAGGTTCATGTGGATGTCTTTACCAATCACAAGAGTCTTCAACATGTGTTCACCCATAGATCTCAACTTAAGGCAACAGAGGTAGTTAGAGCTTCACAAGGACTATGTTATAAGTGTGAAGTACCACCCAGGTAAAGCCAATACGGTAGCATCACCTTCTTAGTAAAGTTTCCATGGGTAGTATGTCCACATGCAATATTATGGGAAAAAGGAGTTAGTTAATGAAATCCATAGGTTTGCAAGAATGGGAATAAAATTGAAGAAATCTAATTGTAGTGGTATGATGGTGCTACGTGGGTCTGAATTCCCTTTAATTGAGGATGCTAAGTCCAAGCAAGACCTTGATACTGCCTTAGTGTAATTTAACGACTTGTTGAAGGAAGGAAAGATAAATGTCTTCTTACAAGGGGGAGATGATTTACTTCATTATCAAGGGATATTGTGTGTGCCAAATGATAGTAAGTTGAAGAAGTTGATATTGCCAAAAGTTCACAACGATTATTATTCAATTCATATAAGTTCTACAAAAATGTATGGGGATTTGAAGGATGTCTATTGATGGAATGGGATGAAAAGGGACATTGCCAAGTTTGTATCCAAGTGTTCCAATTTCCAACAAGTCAAGGTTGAGCATCATAGGCCTAGTGGCTTACCTCAAGATATTGATATTCCTACTTGGAAATGGAAAGAATTTAATACTGATTTTCTAGTGGGGTTGCCTAATACCAAGAGTTATTTTGATTCCATATGGGTAATAATGGATCGGATGACAAAGTTGACTTACTTCTTACCAGTCAAACGACATTTTTGCTAAATACTATGCTCAATTGTATATCCAAGAATTAGTGAGGTTGCATGGGATTCCATTATCTATCATATCGGATCATGGTGCCTAAATTATCTCTCATTTTTGGAAATCTTTCCAAAGGGGTCATGGTACTAAGGTGAAATTGAGTACTACCTTCCATCCCCAAACTGATAGGCAAGCTAGGAGGATGATTCAAACATTAGAGGATATGTTATGAGCCTGCATGTTGGAGTTCAAGGGAAGTTTGGATGAGAATTTGCCTCTCATCGAGTTCGCCTACAGCATCTTTCATGCAACTATCGAGATGGTAGCATTTGAGGCGTTGCATGGTAGACTGTACAGATAGGCTATTGGGTGGTTCGAAGTTAGTAAGATGGTTTTGCTAGGAATTGACTTAGTCATGGATGCAATGGAAAAGGTTAATCTCAGAAGAAAAAAGTTAAATATGGCCCAAAGTAAATAAAAGTCTTACTCTAATGTAAGGAGAAGGGACCTTGAGTTCAACATTAGTGATTGAGTCTACTTGAAGGAGACCCATGAAAGGTGTGATCCATTTTGACAAAAAGGGAAACTTAAGACCTAGGTATGTAGGGCCTTATAAATTGGTGTGAAGAGTTGGCAAAATGCCATATGAGTTAAAATTACCTATAGAAATGAATTTGATTTACCTGGTCTATCATATGTCAATGTTAAGAAAACTCATAGATGATGAAAATTCTATAGCTCCCTTGGAAGATGTAAACATTGAAGAAAACTTGAGTTATGAAGAGGTACCGATTGAAATTCTAGACCTATAAGGACCCGGACATTGTACGACCTCATTGGAGCTTGAAAATTCTAATTTCTGAAAGTTTAGAGAAGGTGACACTCCATGGGAGCCTCACGATCCGTGTGAGGGTATATGAACTGTGTAGGGCCTCCTTGGAGTGACCCTTGGCCTTGTCTGGGGTGCTGGAGCTTAATCATGGAGTTTTGCAATAAGGCATGCCATACTTGGACCCAACACAGGTTGTGCAACGCTTCACAGACTTTGTGGAGGACCGTGTAGTAACCTTAGTCTTGAAATAACATAATTTGGGACCAAATATAGGGGTACGACCAAGTATACGGACTATACAAGGTGGTATGGTCGTATGGCCTCCCGTATGGCTATCGAAGTGAAATATTTTAAGTATGGAATCACTGTCTCAGAAATTTGTCATGGATGAGTTTTCTACAAGAGATGGTACAGGTAGTCATACGACTTGTATGGCCTTATACGACCTATAAGGCCCTCGGAGGGAGTGATTTCGTTGAAATATTCTAAGTATCAAATTACCATTTCGGACCTTAGTCAAGTGAATTTTCCTAAGTGTTGGATCACAGACAATTATAAGGTCCGTATAACATGTCACGGACCGTATGGTCCTCCATTAAGGTGACTTTTTTCAATTTTTTCAACTTATTTCATTGATGGTGTTTTCGTAATTATGAATTATTCTAAGGGTCTTTTGTGAATTCCTATGCTACCTAAAGACTTCCTAATGGCCTATACCTTATTCCTCTCATTCAAATTCATTCCTCACATTTGAAATTTCTTTCAAGTCTCTCTCAAAGAACTCTAGTGGGATTTTAAGCTTAGGGATCAAGGAAGGGATATTTCTTTAGCAAATTTCTTCTTAAACCTCCTTCATTAGCTAAGGTATGTGGAAATGATTCTTGGTCCCTTTCAACCAAGAAGACCCAAACATTTTTCATTTGGGAGTTACACGGAGGAGTAGAGATAGACCGAAGAAGTATTGGGGTAGGTGATCAGACAAGTTATGGTGAAACTTGATCTCACCGAGGACATGGCCTTAGATAGAAAGGAGTGGAAGTCGTATATTAGAGTAGCAGGGTAATTGGTTTATAAGGTTAGGTAGACTACAAGGTTGATTGGTTGGTAGTATTAGGTGGATGTTTCGCCTTGTGGTCTAGTAGGGTAGTACGAGTAATCGTCTATTATATCATGTGTTTTACATGTTGATGTTATCATTATATCATGTTGATTTATACGTTATCATGTGCTTTGTGATGTTAGTTGTCTTTTCTGCTTCCCTTTATTTTCTTTACCATTTTTTAAATATCTAGTTTATTCTGTTTATAGATTTTTGATACGAGGGTTCCCAGGAAATAACCTCTCTACCTTGTAAGGTAGCAGCAAGGTCTGCGTACATTCTACCCTCCTCAGTCCCCATATATGAGATTCCATTGGGTATGTTGTTGTTGTTTGTTTGCTTACTATTAATATGGATTTTAAGAATTATAATTTAATAAATTTAATTGAAGTATGGACTATTCTTTTGTTTCTTTTAAGTTGATCTAAGCCCTAATATGATGAATTAAATTAAAGTTATGAAGTTATGAATGTGCATATCCCCTTGAAAGCTTGATATGTGCATGGGTAATCTATATTATGATTTAAATGAGAATTTTACTTATGTCTCTACTTGAATTTCCTAATTCATTATTGACTTAAGCTTGAATGTATATTACCCATGATATTCTCATCTCACTCATAGCATATGCATTCATGAACATTAGATTTTATGACAATTATGAAGTGGGTTAAGCCCAATTATATTTATGTCTATGATTTTGATATGATATTTGTTATGACAAGAATGTGATCATATAAATGTCTATTGTTATTGGCTCTTTGAGCATATCGGGTGTTTGCACTATACTATTTAATGAATGAACTATTCCTATGCATGAGTAAGGAAGGTGTCCATCCACCTAAATAATTGGGTCGTAAGGTGTTATATAGATTACCCTTGGCAAGTAATCTTCTCCTACCGATGAGAGGTCTTCATCAGACTAATTCATGTAATAGGTAGCATGAGTTTGATTTGTCGGTTATAGTCCATCCCTACTATATATGAGATTTGTGCATTTCATCATTATTGGTTTCATGACATATCGTATACTACATCCCTTGCTATATATATATCTTTCTATATTGTGTGCCCTTGTCATCTAACATTTAATGTTGGTTTCGTAAGTCATACGCATTACATGCTCACATATTTAGTACATTCAAACGTACTAAAGTATACTTTTGCCTACATGATCTAACAATGTAGGGATGAAGGACTACACTTATCTACCATATGATGTCTTGCTTGGCTTTTGAGATTCTCTTATTTTGGTGAGTCCTATCTTCCAAGTACAAACCATGAAACGACCCCAAAAAGTGCTCGAAAATATGCGTCAGAACTGCCCAAAATCGTAATTTTCATATATCTCAAAATCCATGTATGATATCAAAAATTCGACTTCATATTCTTGATCAGGGGAAAATTTGAGTGGGCAGTACATCTAACCCAAATTTTAGAGCAACCCTATCAAAATTCAAAAATTCAAAGTTGCAATTATCCGAGGGGCGACACAAGCTTTGGGTGCGCCTCTGTATTATTTTTGCCTAGTTTTTGTTGTTTGGTCCAAGGATTTCCAGTCTTGGGCCTAGGTGTTTCCATGTGTAAAAATACCTATACTTAGCCATATTTTACCTTCATATCATACAAGATATTCCCCAATACTCTCCCAACCATTTAGACAAACATTTCACTCAAAATCAAGGGTTCCAAACTCATTCTGGATCTTGAGGACTTTATTCAAGCTTCGAGTCTCCATTCAACTCTTCATCAAGAAATTCTCCAAAGTTAAGGTATGTAGATTTCAACCATTGGTTCCTTTCAGCATGGAGCCCAAGTTCCCCTTTTACATAAATGGCATGTTTAAGTCCATTTACTTATCAGTTTTCATATTATGAATTTAACTATGAACTATGTTGGGGTTTTATTAAAGTCTGACTATTTAAACATGTTTTGAGCTATGAATCTAGTATTTATTTTGAGATTTGATGAAGTGTTTCAATGTTTATTGTATGAGGATATTATCAAGTGTTGGTGGGTTGATTTACTTCAAGTTTTCTCGCATGATTTCACTCTTGAATTGCATGGTTTTACACTAGAATTACACACCCACAAATGCTTTGACAAAATGTCCAATTTAGGGTTCTTGAGTTATTGATGATCCATTGCATGACCTATGACTTGAATGACTTATGATGATGAAAGGAAGGTATATATAACTGTTGATTTAATAAAAAGTATCTATAGTGTTGCAAGTTGACTACACCTTGTTGAGGGGGTGCTATTCCTCAATCACCATGGATGGTAGGGTGAAACAACCACAAACCAATTGAGGGATTGATACCTTAATCACCATGGATGGTAGGTGAGACAACCATCAACCAAATTGAGGGGTTGATACCTCAATCACCATGGATGGTCGTATGAGAGAATTATCAACTAATTGAGGGGTAGATACCTCAAACGCCTCTCCAAGGGGATGGTAGGCCTTGGACATGATGGTCTCTTACTACACATGTAATATCTTCTACACAAGCATGTTTTACTTCAAGCAACATTTATACATGTCATATTGCTACTATGCTATCCATTGGTTATGATTTTGTATTTTACCTATATTGCCTATCTCTTGCTGCATTGCATCCCACATACTTATTGTATTCAAATATACTAACACGAACTTTATGCCTACATGATGTTACCTTGTAGGGACTGGAGCACGTCATGATCATCCTCATCCTCCCCGTGGCTAGTACTATCTTCTCTAAGCAAGTTTAGTGAGTCCTCAACTTCGGGGATGATATCTTTTATTTGTATGTTATGTTAAGACTTTCATATTTATTTGTATGCTTTTGACTATGATGGTGAGCTTGAAAGTTGTCTTGGGCCCCTCTCAATTCTAAGTGTAGAGGTGTTGTTGGACAAGTTATGTAATGATGCTATGAGCTTTACTCTCTTGACTCTTTGATGTTTTATAAAATGAAAGGCTTCCCTTAGCGCCTTACCCTTGTTTTATGCTCTTGTTGTTGTTCAAATGCTTTTGCGACCAAGGATGTGTAATGATATGTTAAGAGGCTTGCTTGGGGTCCCTTCGATTTTCCATGCGTTGTGTCATGTCTAGGCCCTACGCTTTGGTTGTGACAATATTGGTATCAGAGCACTAGGTTGTTGATTGTCCTCGACATTCAACATACAACATTGATTAGAGTCTTATTCATGGTTGTATTGTGTACCACAACTATGAGTAAGAGGCTATGAGACTTTTTACGAAATGATTTCCTTCTTCAGTGTCTATATCATGCTATAGAAGTTAGGTAATGTTACCCCTCTAACGACTGTTCTTTGCCATTTTTAGATCATACCTAACATAAGAGGGAGAAGAGCCTGCACACCCAAGGAACGACCAGCTCATGGAAAGCTCCTGGATGCTCTTACTTTGCTAGCTCAAGCCATGGCTAATCAAGTCAACCTAGGGGTCCAAGCCCCTCATGCTCCTACTCCGGCATCTCGGGTGAGGGACTTATAAGGATGAACCCACCAGAGTTCTATGGGTCTAAAGTAGATGAGGACCCTCCAGAATTTATTGATGAGGTGTAGAAAGTGTTATCTATTATGGGTGTGAGGACAGAAGAGAAGACAAATTTGGCGACTTGCCAACTCAAGAGGTTGGCCCAAATATGGTATACTCAATGGAAGGAGAAGTAGGGGAACAACAATGTGATTCTTTGGGAGGCGTTTATAGCAGCTTTCGTCAACCAGTTATTTGTCTTGAGCTTAGGGAGGCCAAATTGATGGAGTTCATGAATTTGAAGCAAGGATTTATGAGTGTGAGGGAGTATGCCCTCAAGTTCAACCAACTCTCTAAATATGCTCCACACTTGTTTTTCGACTCGAGGTCTAGGTTGAACAAGTTTGTGATGGGTGTATGATTTTGTGAATCAAGAATGTCGTGCCACCATGTTGATAGGTGACATGGACTTGTCCCACCTTATGACTTATGTCAAACAATTGGAGGGGGAGAATTTGAGGAAGAGGAGGAGTAGTGAGGCCAAGAGGGCCTGTTTTGATGGTAAGTTACAAGACCCAAGGGTGGCCAGTTTCACTAAAAGGCCAAGGGTTTTCTTATGTTCCTAATGGGAGATTTGTTAATGACTACCCAAGGCCCCAAGGAGGTGGTGTGGGGTGCCTAGACTTATGTGCTGAAGATGTGGTAGAGGCCATGATAGCCCTTATTTGAGGGACACTAATGATTGCTATAGTTGTGGGGAAGTGGGTCACAAGAAGGTTCATTATCTTCAAAATCAAAACTATTGTTAAGATAATCATCCACAAGGCCTGGATACTAATGTGGTTCCTTTGGGGAGGAGAGGCCGACAAGATGGTACCCCAAGGTACAATTGGTTCTATGCTCTTCAAGGGAGACAAAGGTTTGATGAGGTGCTCAATGTCATCACCGGTATGTTAAAAGTCTTTAATTTTGATATGTATGAATTGATAGACCCGGGCCACTCTTTCTTTTATTACTACTTTTGTTTCCAAAATGTTCCATCTTGAGCTCAAATTGTTGTGTGAGTCTTACGAGGTGTCTACTCCTATTGGTGCATCTATTGTTGCTAGAAGGATCTATAGAAGTTGTCCCATTTTCCTCTTGCATAAAATATTGGATTGTGATCTTGTTGAGTTGGATATGGTGTATTTTGATGTCATTCTTGGGATGGATTGGTTGCATGCATATTATGCCTCTATTGATTGTAGGACCTGTAGGGTCAAATTCCAATTCCCAAATGAAGTCTTCCTTGAGTGGGAGAGTCATGATGTGGTGGTCAAGGGTATTTTTATCTTATGTATTAATGCCCAAAAGTTGATCTCTAAGGTGTGTCTCTATCATCTTGTGAGGGTTAGGGATGTGGAGTAAAGTCCTTCATATAGAGTCTGTTCTAGTGGTTAGTGAGTTTCTTGATGTCTTTCCAAATGACCTTCCCGGTGTTCCTCTAGAAAGGGAAATAGACTTTGGTATAAACCTTCTTTTGGATACTCAAACTATTTCTATTCCTCCTTATAGTATGGCCCCGACAGAGTTAAAGGAGTTGAAGGAGCAATTGAGGGATTTATTAGGCCTAGCCAATAACGTTGGGGTGCACCGGTGTTGTTTGTGAAGAAGGATGGGTCTCTTAGAATGTGCATTGACTACCGACAACTTAATGGAGTCACCATCAAGAATAAGTATCCTCTAGCAAGGATTGATGACTTGTTTGACCAATTTCTAGGTGCTAGTCACTTCTCTAAGATTGATCTTCGGTCCGGGTGTCATTAAGAGAAGGTGAGGGAGTGTGACACTCCTAAGACGGCCTTCCGGAATAGGTATGGGCATTATCAGTTTGTTATTATGTCTTTTGGGTTGCCAATGCACCAGCAATGTTCATGAATCTTATGAATAGGGTCTTTAAACCGTACATTGATTTGTTTGTGGTGGTCTTCATTGATAATTTCTTGATCTACTCTCATAGTGAGAAGGAGCATGTAAGTCATTTTAGGGTGGTGTTGCAAATATAGAGGGAAGAGAAGTTGTATGCTAAGTATGAGAAGTATCAATTTTGGTTGAAAGAGGTTGCCTTTCTAGGTCATGTGGTTTTGATGGATGGTATTAAGGTGGATCCTAAAAAGATGAAAGTGATTAGAAATTGGCCTAGACCTTTGACCTTATCAGACATTAGAAGCTTCTTACGCTTAGCGGGTTACTACCGGAGATTTGTGAATGGGTTCTCTTCTATTACTTCTCCTATGACTAAGTTGACCCAAAATAAGATTAAATTTGTGTGGACCGATGAGTCTAAAAAGAGTTTCCAAACATTGAAGGATAAGCTTGTCTCCGATCCTATCTTGTCTCTATCGGAAGGGCTAGAGAGGTTTGTTATGTACTGTGACCCCCCGATTGGTTTAGGTTGTGTCTTGATGCATAATGGTAAGGTGATAGCCTATGCTTCTAGACAACTCAAGGTGCATGAAAGGAATTATCCTTCTCATGATCTTGAATTGGCCGCTGTGGTATTTGCTTTGAAAATTTGGCATCACTATTTGTATGGGGTGCATGTTGTTGTGTTTACTGACCATAAGCGTCTCCAATGTGTGTTCATTAAAAAGATCTCAACTAGAGACAACGGAGGTAGTTAGAGCTTCTTAATGATTATGATATGAGTGTGCATTATCATCTCCGTAAGGCTCATATTATGGTCGATGCTTTGAGTAAGGTGTCTAAGGGTAACATAGCTCATGTTAATGATGGGGGCAAAGAGGAGGCTAGAGACGTCTATCGGTTGGCTAGATTGGGGGTTAGGTTGGAAGAGGTTGATAATGGTGGTATTATGGTTGTTGATGGTTCCAAATCTTCCTTGACTGATGAGGTAAAAGAAAAGCAAGATCTTGACCCTTCCTTGTTAGAATTGCAGGCCTTGGTGAGAGAGGGCAAGGTGGAGGTTTTCTCCCAAGGGGGAGATAGTGCCCTTAGATATCAAGGTAGGTTATGTGTGCCTAGTGTGGATGACTTGAGAAAGATGATTCTTGATGACACTCATAATTCTTCTTATTCTGCTCACCCCAATTCTACCAAGATATATAGAGATTTGAGGGATATGTTTTAGTGGGGAGGTATGAAGAAAGACATTATAGTTGCCAACAAGTCAAAGACAAGCATCAAAGGTTGGGTGGCCTAACCCAAGATATAGAGATTCCTACTTGGAAGTGGGAGAAAATTAACAGGGATTTTGTGGTTGAGTTGCCTAAGGCTAGAAAGGGTTTTGATTCAATTTGGGTTGTGGTTGATACAATGACAAAGTCAGATCATTTTCTACTGATTAAGACTACTTATGGGGCTGAAAATTATGCTAAATTGTACATTCTTGAGTTGGTTAGATTGCATGGGGTTCCCTTGCCTATCTTATCAGATCGTTGTGCTCAATTCACTTCTCACTTTTTGAGGTCCTTCCAAAGAGGTCTTGGTACCAAGGTAAAGCTTAGTACGACCTTTCACCCTCAAATGAATGGCCAAGCCAAAAGAACTATCCAAACTCTTGAGGATATGCTTAGAGCTTGTGTTTTGGAGTTTAAGGTAGTTGGGATGATCATCTTCCATTGATTGAGTTTTCTTACAATAATAGTTATCATTCTAGCATTATTATGAATCCTTTTGAGTCACTCTATGGTAGACGTTGTAGGTCCTCAGTTGGATGGTTTGAGATAGGGGAAATGGTATTGTTAGGTCCATGTCTAGTCATGGAGGCTATGGAGAGGATAAGGTTGATTAGGGAAAGGTTAAAAATAGTCCAAAGTCATCAAAAGTCCTATGTTGATGTGAGGAGAAGGGATGTCGAATTTAGGGTTGGTGATTGGGTCTACATGAAGGTATCACCCATGAAGGGTGTGGTTTGTTTCGGTAAAAAGGGTAAATTGAGTCCAAGATATGTAGGTCCTTATAGGCTATTGAGGAGGATTAGTAAGGTAGACAATGAGCTGGAGTTGCCAAGTGAAATGGACTTGGTTCATTCGGTCTTTCATGTGTCTATATTTAGGAAGTGTGTGGGTGACCCAAATGCTATTGTCCTATTGGATGTTGTGGGTGTTGTTGAAGACAACTTGACTTATAAAGAGTTTCTAGTAGAGATCTTGTATAGACAAGTAAAGAAGTTGAGGAAAAAGGATGTGGCTTTCATTAAGGTCCTTTGGAGGAATCAACAAGTCGAAGTGCTACATGGGAGGCTGAGGCGGACATGCAAAAAGGATATACCTATATCTTCCATTTTACTCAAGCCTAAGGTACTAATTAAGTCTTCTATATGATTTTATGTCTCATATATCATCCCTTTATGTCATTGCATGCATTACTGTGTATGTTTACAAGTTCATGGCAATTTTAACACTTATGTTGAGATATTTAAAAATGGTATTTAAGCACATTATTATATTCTCCTTGGAGCTGATTTCTTCATGATTACTCTTCTTATGTACATTTCTTTGACATTCGGGGACAAATGTTCCCAAATGCCCGAAAATGTTCCTCAGAAGTGTTCGAAATCGTAATTTCGATATATCTCAAAATCTATGCATGATATCAAACATCCGACTTCATATTCTTGATCAGGGGGAAAAATAGAGTGTGGAATAGGTCAAACCCTGATTTTAGAGCAACCATATCAAAATTTGAAAATCCTAAGTTGTAATTTCCAGTGAGGTTTTCGTGCTCCTGGCATGATGCGCCTTGGGTGCACCTCTGTGTTATTTGTGCCCAATTTTTGTTGTTCGGTCCAAGGCTTTTGGATCTTAGTCCTAAGTATTCCCATGCATAAAAATACCTATACTTAGCCATATTTCACCTTCATATTATACAAGATATGCACTTGCGAGTGCATTAAGTAAATTAAACAGATTCTCACTGGTCTGAATTGCGCAGGATCGAGCCCCGGCCTTGGAAGCCATTCAAGTCTTCCCAGTCCTTTTTTCTTATTTTTTGATCATACTCTTGAAATCCATATGATATGTCTTTCAAGCTTCCTAACCTGGGTTTGTGTGAAGCATGAGAACATGAGCAAGCTCAGTCTTTCGGTACTCATATGGCCCTGACTCATGGCTTTCAGAAGGTCCTAAAGTGCATGATAATTCGATTTCATTCCCTAATACTCTCCAAAACACTTATACAAATATTTCACGAAAAATTAAGGGTTCCAAACTCATTCTGGATCATAAGGATTTCGTTCAAGCTTTAAGTCTCCATTCCAATCTTCATAAAAAATTCTTAAAAGTTAAGGTATGTGGGTTTCAGCCATTTGGTCCTTCGACCCATAGTGCCCAAGCTTCCTTTTACATAAATTGCATGTTTTTAAGTTAATTTACTTACTGGTTTTCATATTATGAATTTGACTATGAACTATGTTAGGGTTTCATTAAAGTGTCACTGTTTAAGCATGTTTTGAGCTATGAATCTAGTATCTATTTTGAGATTTTATGAAGGGTTTCAATATACATTGCATAAGGGTATTACCAAGTGTTGGTGGATTAATTTACTTCAAGTTTTCTTACATGATTTCACTCTTGAATTACATGGTTTTACAGTAGCATTACACACTCACCAAGTGTTTGACAAAATGTCTTGTTTAGGGTTCTTGAGCTATTGATGATCCATTCCATGACCTATTTATAGCACCATGGAAAACTCTACTCTGTTGAAGGACAAGGATGAAAAGGATGAAGCTTTAGAAGATCAAAGGAGGCCCATAACAAGATCTAAAACCAAGGAGTTTAATGATAAGCTCAAAAGGCTTAAATTGTTGATCCAAAGATGTTTTGTTGGGGAAGAAGAGCTTAAGCCCAAGAAGGATAAGTTGTATAAATGGTACAATTATTTGGTGGACCAAACTCAAATCCAAGATGAAGAATTTTAGGGTTAAACTTCATGCAAATAAGACCAAGAAGAGTCCAAGAATCAGCCACAACAGAGGTTTCTTTCTGCCCAAGTTTGCAGAGAAGACTAGTCAAACTATCCAAATTTGTCAAGCTTCTTTTCCTAGTTAGGTTTTACCTTATTTCCTTATTTATATATAGGTTACTAATGTTTTCCTTGTTCTATTTAAGGTATCCTAGTACTATTTAATGCTTTCCTAGAACTACTAGGTCTATTCCTAGTTAAGGTAACTTTATTTCCTTTCTAGAGTAGGATTTACCTTGTAATTTTCTTTCTCGATTTGGATACTCCTTGGGCCTAACCTAAGGAGTCTTGGAAGTCGAAAGGACACTATAATATATATATAGGAGTCTTTTTTTATTCATAAAAGATAATTAGATTGATATCAATAATTTGTGAGAGAGTTTTATTGAACCTTTGTGACTTGTTCTTCGAGAATTTATCTTTAAACCTTTACTAGTTCATCATTTGAGGTGTAAAGTACTTTCTTCTTGTGATATCTTTGATTTCTTTTTGTTATTATTTAGAAGATGATTAATTTACATGCTAATTATTACTCATAAAGCAGTCAAGTCCGAATCTAATGTTTCGATACGTTTTCTCTAGTAAAGGCGTTAGATTTCTTTCATAAATCTTTACATTGTTACTTGGATCTTGTCAAGGCCTTAGAGTATCAATTTCTTGGAAATTCTTGGATCTTTCCTTTGAATTTCCCAAATCTTCAATTAGCTTTTATCTTTCTTTTCTTTGTTGTTGCTTCCACATTCTAGTATTCACTCCATCTTAGTATTGTTTCTAACCTCGATCAGATCAAGTGGTACCAAAGCAGTTCTTGGTAAATCTTGGGATTTCTTAATATAAAGAGCAAAAAAGAAAAGTAAAAAAAAATTAAAAAAGACACAACTTGCTCTCCAAGAAATCCATTTACTGACCCTCAAAATCATACATTAGTGTTTCTAAATAAAAAGGAAATAAGAAGAGGGGATTTTAAATCTTTGAGGACATGGGAAATTTTTTCTTATTCATATATAATTCTAAGTAAGTTCCTTTTATTCGTGTTTTGTTTCAACTAAATCCTACTTGTTCTAAGACTAGTTCTTTACTTTCTTTTGTGTCCTAAAAATCTATACTTTATTACTAAGAACTTGATACTTGTTTGGATTTAATTATAAATCTACAAAGTACTCTTGTTCAAACGTGTTATTTGAGGGGGAAAAGGAAAGTGCAGGTGAGTTTAAAATAGGGTAAAAGCCATATTAAATGTGTGATTGATATTTTCTTTTAAGATGCCTAATTCGGGGGTGATGAAGAAAGGGCTCGTTTAGAAGCTGAGATCAAAGGAAAGAATGACTTCACCCTTCAAGCTATGCACCAAAAATTTGAGAGATGGAACCTTCAATTTCAAGAGATGAGAAATATGAATACCGAGTAGAATAAGACCATAGCTGCAATTAGGAGGGAGAATAATGTTGTACCACCCAATAATGTTAGACCCCAAGTTATAAGAAATGTACCCCATGTCCCTTTTTTAAATCTTGAATATGATAATTATGACTTTGATGGTGAACTTAATCTAGAAAGAAGATATAGGAGGGGACAATTAGGTAAAGTAGAAGATGATAATACAAGTAGTATCAAAATGAAGATTCCATCTTTCAATGGGATAAGGGACCCAGAATTGTACCTTGATTGGGATAAACGAGCTGAAGTCATCTTTGATTGTCATAACTACTCTGAAGGTAAGAAAGTTCAACTTCTTGTTGTTGCATTTTCTGATTATACTACTTCTTGGTGGATAAAGCTTGCTGTGGACAGAGTGCAAGATGAGCTACCACCTATTGGTACTTGGGCAGAGATGAAGAGGGTGTTGAGAAAGAGGTTTGTGCTATCATACTTTCAAAGAGAGCAGCAATCTCGCCTTCAACACTTGAAGCAAGGTTCCATGTCGGTGGATCAGTACTTCAAAAGCATGGATATGGATATGATCCAAGCTAATTGCATGGAGGAAGAAAAAGCTACAATGGCTAGACTTTTAAATGGTATAAATTCTAAAATAGCTAATTTTATAGAGATACAACAGTATGCAACTATAGATGAGCTAGTTGATTTGTCTGTTAAAGTAGAAAAACAAATGAACAAAAAGCAACAACCTAAATCATGGAGAAATCGGCCTAACTCCATCTCCAAGAAGCCATGGTCAAGTGAAGAGGGAATAGCTCCTTCTAAACCTCAAGAAGATAGAGGTAAAGATATAGTTGACGAGGGAGTAAAACTTTCAATCCCAGATTTTCTAAACCTTCTAGTTCTATTCACTGTCATAAAAGACATTGGAGGGGTCATATGATGCATGAATGTCGAAGTACAAGAAACATCATACTTAAAGAGAATGGAAAATATGAGAGTGAAAAAAGGTGAGGGGGAAGAAGAAGAGGGAGAATATGTAAGTAAGGAAGATGATTTAGAACTGCCCAATGATGGTATAATTGGGGTAGTTAGGAGAATTATGACTATTAATTTGGGTAGTAGTGATGAAGGACAGAGAGAATTTGTACCATACTAGATGTGGAATAAAGGGGAGGGCTTATTCCATGATTATTAGTGGGGAAAGTTGTGCAGATGTGGTGAGTTCATATTTGGTAGATAAGCTAGCAATTGCATGCATGAAACACTCTACCCCATATAGGCTCCAATGGTTGAATGATAGTGGAGAGATAAAGTAAACAAACAATGCATGATTTCATTCAATGTTGGTAGGTATGAAGATGAAATTCTTTGTGATGCAGTCCACATGCAAGCATGTCATGTTTTACTTGGATGACCTTGGAAATATGATAAGGATACTACTCATATGGGAGAAAGAATAGGTATAGTCTTCTGCATAATGGTAAGAAATTTACTCTTGCACTATTGTCTCCTTTACAAGTGTTTGAAGATCAGAAACGATTGAGGGAAACAATGGGAAAGCATAGGGCGGAGATAAAAAGTGAGCTTGAGGGAAAAGAAAAGGACCAAGAGATAGAAAAAAAGATAGATGACCGAGAAAAAGAGAGAGAGGGAAGCAAACTAAGTAAAGAGGTAAAAGAGGGCTTGAATGAAAAAATAAAAAGTTTTGGTGAGAGGAAGAGGCTAAGGAAAAGAAATCTTTATGTAAAAGCCAAAGAGACTTTGAATGCTAGAAAAAAGGGGTTGCCCGTAGTACTATTTACTTACAAAGAAGTGTTGATTAACTTTGAAGAACTAACTCTTTCTTTGCCAAATAGTGTTTCTTCTCTTTTGCTAAGTTCTGAAGATGTTTTTCCTAATGATACTCCAAAGCGGTTGCCACCTTTGGGAGGGATTGAGCACCAAATAGACTTCGTGCCTGAATCTCAACTACCTAATTGGCCTATCTATAGGAGTAGTCCTGAAGAGACCAAGGAATTACAAAGCCAAGTTGAAGAATTGCTTAAACAGGGTTTTGTTCGAGAAAGCATGATCCCATGTTCTGTTCTTGTCCTATTGGTACCCAAAAAGGATGGAACATGGAGGATTTGTGTGGATTATAGAGCCATCAACAAGATAACTGTAAAGTATCATCATCCTATCCCTCGTCTTGATGATATGCTAGATCAACTATACGGATCCAAAATCTTTTCCAAAATTGATCTTAAAAGTGGATACCATCAGATTCATATGAATCTTGGAGATGAATGGAAAACTTCTTTTAAGACCAAATATGGACTTTATGAATAGTTAGTTATGCTTTTTGGCTCAACAAATGCACCCAACACATTTATGAGACTAATGAATCATGTTTTTAAAGATTTTCATGGAAAATTTATTGTGGTGTATTTTGATGACATCTTAATCTTTTCTCAAAATCTAGATTAACACCTATAGCACCTAAACAAGTTTTTGAAGTCTTTAGAAATCAACGCTTATCTGCTAATCTCAAAAAGTGTACTTTCTATGTCGATCGTGTAGTTTTATTAGGTTTTGTTGTCAGTTCTAAGGGAGTTGAAGTAGATGGTGTTAAAATTAAAGCAATTAAAGAATGGCCTAGACCTATTAGTGTAACTGAAGTTAGGAGTTTTCCTGGACTTACTAGTTCTTATATGACATTTGTGAGGGACTTTAGCACCATTGCTTCTCCTTTAACTAAAGTTATTAAGAAGGATAAGATTATTTTCATGAGGAAAGAAATAAGATGATGCATTTAACTTGCTGAAAAAAATTGTGTTCTGCTCCTCTTTTGCAATTACCTGATTTTTCTAAGTCTTTTGAAGTTGAGTGTGATGCCTATGGTAAGGGCATAGGTGTTGTTTTGATGCAAGAATCCAAGTCAATTGCCTACTTTAGTGAAAATCTAAGAGAAGTAACATTGAACTACTCAACTTATGATAAGGAGTTCTATGCCTTGGTAAGGGCGTTAGCTACATGGAAACACTACTTGTGGCCTCGAGAATTCAATGTCAACACTGATCATGAGTCATTGAAGTAGTTGAAGAGCCAAGGTAAACTTATTCATAGGCATGCTAAATGAAACGCACCAAAAGTTCTCGAAAACGTGCCTCGGAAGTAACAAGAAACTTGTTTTACATATATCTTAAAATCCGTTTGGAATTTCAAAAACTTGACTTCTTATTCTTGTTCAAGGGATCCAAATTAGGGTGATAATGATATGACCTTGAACTTAAAACAAAGGAATCAAATTATAAAATTTGCACTTAGTGCAATTTCCAAAGACGATCCGCGATCTCTCCAAGACACAGAGAGGTTATTTTCCTACACTATTTTTTCTGGTTCGCCCAGACTTTTCTAAGTGTTGGACCTAAGTTTTCCCAAATGTATTTTCACCTATACTTAGCCTTATTTCACCCACATATCACCCTAACACATTCCCCAATATTTCCCCAAACACGTAGACTAATTTCTAACCCTAAATTCAAGTCTTCAAGGATCTCACTCAAGCTTCAAATCTCCATTAAAGTCTTCTTCAATAACTTCACAAAAGCTAAGGTATGTGGTGTTAAACCATTGGGTCCTTCTACCCATGGTGCTTAAACCCTCTTTTACTTAATAATGTATGATTTAAATTTGATTTTACATGTGGGTCTTGAATGTTGAGAAACTTACTACATAGTGATTTTAATACATGAATGTATGGTTGTTTAAGCATGTTTTGAGCTTCAAATCTTGGATATTATGTTGGAATTGATGAGAGGTTTTGATATGAATGCCTTGGGGGTGTTACAAGGTGTTGATCAAAGGTTTTACCACTGATTTTCCTGCATGATTTCATCTCTAAATTTCATGATCTTTACCCCTATTTCACACCTCCAAGGTGTTTTGATAAAATGCCCGATTATGGTTTATTGATGAATTGAAGGTCCAAAGCATGAGATATGATATGAGTGATGTTATGATGATAAAATGAGCTTATGTGTAAGTTTACTCATACATGCCATATTGCATTAGAGCCTATGATGAATCCTATATAAACTGTTGCATACACCATGCCCGATTCGGGGGGAAAAGAGCCCGGGTAACCATGTGAGGGGTTTATACTTCGTCACCATAGATGTTTGGGGTGTGACCATCATCAACCATGTGAGGGTTTTATACCTCATCACTATTGATGGTGGGGTGCGACCATCATCAACCATGCGAGGGGCTTATACTTCATCGTCATGGAGGGCGGGGTACGACCACCATCAACCACCAAGGGGTTTATACATTGGAGAGCTTTCTATGAACTATGAAATCACTGTCTCGGAACTTTGTCATGGAAAATATTTCTATGGGAGGTGGTACTGATGTGCTACCAAAATACAATACTTTTGATGCTTAAAACTTAGGATTTTGTGTGTTCTCAATGTGATGTTAGTGGTTATGTGTTTTTGTATTTATCATTGCAGGATTATAGGTTGGTGATGATTTTGGGGAAAGTTACACAGTTGTTGCAGAGTTGTTGTTATACGTTACACCTTATGTGTCATAGACCATTCCATGAGCCATAAGATGGTTTCGTAAGGAATTCCAATGAGGAGCCAAGTTTTTGAAGTGACGAAACCTCCTTTACGAGTCATAAAGCGGTGTCATGAAGAAAAAGTCCGATTTTCCATCAACAATATACGAGACTCCGATTATGGGACATAATCCCAATAGGGGTCATAAAAGAGCTTTTGTGAGATGTACCGACCAATTCTCCTAACTTATTTAGGATTTAAATTTTAAATATTATAAATTTCTTTTGAAACGACCCTAACAGCACTCGAAAGCATGCCTCAAAAATGCCTAAAATTTTAAATTTCATATATCTCAAAATCCGTTTGCTATTTCGAAAAACCAGCTTCATATTCGTGCTCAAGGTTCAAAATTAGGTGAAAAGGGGTCTAACCCCAATTTAAGAGCGATAGATTAGAAATTATGAAATTTTGAAAATGCAATTTCCAGTGACAAATCCGCATCGCTACAGTACAAAAAGTGGCCTTTTTTTTATTCAGTCCAAGACTTCTAAGTCTTGGGTCTAAGTGTTCTCAAACATATTTTTACCCATACTTAGCCAAATTTCAGCTTCATATTACCCAAAACATTCGCCAATACTCACTCAAATAGTTAGCCATATTTTCACTTCCAAATTCAAGTCCAAAACCCTCATCCCAAGCTAGGTTTTCCTTCAAGGTTCTTCTTCAAGCTTCAAGTCTCCATTTCTAATCTTCACATATTTTCACTCCCAAATTCAAGTCCCAAACCTTCATCCTAAGCTAAGGTTCTCCTTCAAGGTTCTTCTTCAAGCTTCAAGTCTCCATCTCCAATCTTCACCAAGTTCATCTCTAAGCTAAGGTATGTAGGTTTCCTTCATGGGTTCCTTTTGCCCATGATACCCAAGCCTTCTTTTACTCAAATTGCATGATTTAAAGTTGATTTACAAATGAGTTTGCATATTATGAAATTCACTGCACACTATGTTAAAGCTATGTAAAGTTGTGACAGTTTTGCAATTCTTTGAATATAAATATTGGACCTATTATAAGAGTTGATGAGGGGTTTTGATGTATATTACTTGAGAGTGTTGGAAGGTGTTGATTATGGTTTTACAATGGATTTTCTTGCATGATTTCAATCTATATTTCATGGTTTTATACTAGTATTACACACCCTCTAAGTGTTTGATAAAATGTTCGGATGTGGGTTCTTGAGGAGTTGAAGGTCCAAAGCATCAGATATGATATGAATTATGATGATTAAATGAGCTTATGTATCTGATATACTCTATAGAGTGTTGCATTACACCATACGCAATCTGGGGGGGATACGAGCCCGGGTAGCCAAGGTGGCGGTTTGTACTCATCAACCATGTGAGGGGTTTGTACTTCGCCACCGTGGTGATAAGGTGTGATTATTATCAACCATATGAGGGGTTTGTACCACATAACAACCAAGGGATTTGTAAGTTGAAAATCTAGCTCGGTCTCTTCTACACATATGATATCCTATATAAGTATGAGTTTCTTAAGCATTGATCATACATGCTATATTATTATATTACGTCTATTGCTTAATATTATGCATTTTGATTATGATGCCTATCTATTGTTGCATTGCATACTACATACTTAGTATATTCAAACATACTAACGCATACTCTTGCCTATATAATACCATGTAAGAACCGGAGCCCAAGTTGATCACCCTTCTCTATGTGGCTTGTTCGGTGCTACTTAAGCTAGTTGGTAAGTCCTCCACTTCGGGGACCTTAGTCTATGCCCTCTTGTTATGTATTGAGACACACTCATTTATGTTCTATTTGACTATGAGGGTGAGCCCGGTTGCTTTGTCTTGGCCCCAGCTCTTATTTATGCAGTAGAGGTGGTTGTTGGACATGTTATATATCTATGATATGAGTTTGACTCTTGTCTCTTGACTATGATATTGTGCAAGCTTTTCCCT